>JANTFA010152638.1:0-43691 GCA_026413405.1 Phytosciara flavipes
ATCAAAATATACAATTTTTTCTTCTTCTTCTTCTTTTTTTTTTATAATATAGGTTCATCATGATGAGTACTAGAGTTTGTAATACTAGAAATTTTTAAGTTTTTTTTTCGATTTTCTTTTATTCTTTTGCATTGCGCTGTTTGCGAAAGAGAGTGCGACATAAATTGTAGATTAATTATTGGATGCGGCGGAAGTCAGTCATTTACATGAAGGATCAATTTTGTGATACCGAGTCGAACTCACGAGTGTGTATTTAAAAGCAACCAGCTTTGGAAACTTTGTTATTTTGACAAAGTGTTGAGTTTGCATATCATCCAAACCGAGGACGAGGTATGCAACTACACCTGGGGCAAAATAACAGTCTCCAAAGTGAGTTGCTTTGAACGCACAAGTAAATTCGCGAATCTCATAAATGTTTCCAAATCAATGAATTACTTCCAGCATCCACCGTTAGTTTATTTTACTCACGGTCCCATGCGGAAAGTTGTACGTAATACATGTAATGACCACTTTCCGCGTGGGATAGCAATTAAAGTTTTTTATTTTCTCTGTTTTTTTTTAAAAGAAAACTCCCTATCTGCGAAAGAAAAAAAAGTTTCGTTTGTCCCATCGACGAAAGATTTCCCCTTTATCCCTCGTTATATTATAATGAATAGCACAGCCATTTAGACACCGAATTTACATTTTTGGCTACTAATAAAATGATGGAAAGAGTAACATCAAATCAAAGTTTTCGTATTAGGGTCCACTAGAGGTGTATAAGATGTCTGTCCACATCGCCAATCAGGCGGCCCAAATTTATAAAAATACTCAAAACTTGAAGCTGAACATCTTTTCATTAAAAGGCTATCAGGGGTACTGTGGGCTATCGATGTTGTGGGTTGTGGTGTCGTTTCAAGTGGTTAGAAAATCACGGAAATCGGTAAAAATCCCAAAACTTATGCTAATTTTGAATGGCTGAATGGCTATGACTTCAATACTTGCCACGCTAGAAAGCCACGGTCAATATCTGATGAAGATGAGACTTTTTGTTTAAGAACAACCAACTTTCATCACCACTTTGACAAAAAAAGAATGTTCTGACTGATTAGAATTTGCAAAAGGAAATTCCGAATTTCTCCGTTGTGTTCTCGATAAATAATGGGAGTAATTCCAAAGAAGAGGTCACGACAAAAGCGACGCACACCAAACGCTTGAAGGCTGGTGTCACGGCGCTTTTGAGATCAACCAAGAGCAGGTGAAACATATTCGTAGGGCTAAGAAAGTGGTACCCTACGATTTCATTGTTGCTTGAACGTAGACATTGATTTACGTTAACTGCATTAGACTATTCGTCGATCAGCAACCACAGAATTGAAAAGGACAATAAAATGAGCAGAAGAAATGTGTTAGCACACTTGTCTGTTGATATTATGTAATCGGATGTCAAACGTTTTTATTTTTCAATTTATGACGGAAAATCTTTCGTACAATGGGGTCGATTTGGTAAACTTGATGAAGTCAACATTGGTTTTCTGGTGTGCCGCCTGACGGTAGAAAACACTTTCCGACTATCAATCATTTTTGACGTGTCTGTGTTGTCTATAGCAGAATCAAAGTCAGGTAGGTTGATTTCTCAACGAGTCTAATGTTCCAGCTCTTGCTGCTAAGGACGAGCAGTGAAGTTTGGAAACTTTGAAGGCAATGAAAACAAACGAAATCAGAACGATTTTGTGGTAAGCGTAACGAATACAAGAGGTGAATAGTCTTGATGTTCATCGACTTCGAAAAAGATCTTTTGGCGTCGCATACTATCCAATTACGTACGTAAATGGGCATTTCATATTTACGTAATTCCAATCTACTCATGTTGGACAAATTTGTGTAGTTTCTGTTTTTAACGTTTTATCCGTCCGACACGGGCAAGTACGTGAAAACGAAATGTCCATTTTCGTACGTATAATTCAATACTGCGCGCCAAACCCGCACCGAAACAATCCGCAAGATTCGGATAAGATTCGAGTTTTCACTGCTACTGTCAACTCTAAATCTTAGAGAAAATATCGAGAAAACGCAGGAGACGCGTAGGAAAAACATTAGAAAACCGTTGATGATTCCTCAAGTGGACCAAATCCATTCAGCTTTTAGTGGTACCCTCTACTCTAGTGATCAATTTCTTTTCTTAATTACTCTACTAATGCCATTGCGACGATAGGAAAACAAATGTTTTGTAGCAGCCTCTAGAATTTCGATATAAAATTGGCATTTCGCAGACCATCCTATATCTACACACAAAGATACAACTCAGCTGCAATGAGCGGTTTCGTTAAACTCTACATTAAATTGACATGAAACCACGCGATGATCACCCGTTCGTGCCCGCTTTCTTTTTACGTCGACTCTCTTCCCAAACCGATTTCATTATTATTAGAATTCACCCGTCACTCTGTCACGCTATAGTAAAAACGTCTACCAAAAATAATAAAAATAAATAAACAGAACGAATACAATGAACCAAATCAACATTAAGCCTTATCTACGCTTCTTTTTCGATTTCTTCTTATTACCAAAGCCTTGCTTTTCCGGCATCTGTTGGATTTGTTTCAGCGCATCAATTTGATTGGTTGATTCATCCTCTTCGTCCACTGGCAGTGTTTCGTCCTCTTTGGCTGCATCAAAATGTTCACTTGATATGGTCAATCCGATCAACGGTTGCAGTTCTTCGTCCATTCCAGCTTTGTACTTTACATCATCATCGTCCCGGTTCGCTTTGCTTTGCGATGATGAATCCTCACTATCATCGGATGAATTCGCTTCGACATCTTTGGTAGTGTCTAATGGCGCTGGTAATTCGAAGCTCAGATAGGTTTCTTCAATATCGAGCTCAAGACTCTTGTAGTCGGAGTCTTCCAATGGTGGTGCGGTAATTGGTGGAGGCGGAGCATCGTCATCGTCATCTTCGCAATGGAGGCTCCCACAAAGGGCAAAAATTAGCTTCTCTTTGTCTGCCCGATCCATGATGGGTGTGAGAGTGCGCTGTTTTGTGGTAATGGTATCTGGGTCTTGTGAGGGACTTTCGAAATTGATAAGACTGATCGGTTCATCACTGGTATCTTTGAAGGTCAACTGGTCGAAATCGATGTCAAACGGTTTTAGTGGTGCAAAAACGTCGCTAAACGATTCCATGTTCGTTATGTCATAGTCAATTGGTTTAATGGACGACGAAGTTTCGGCTGCACCATCATTCAAGACATCGGTGAACGAGGGCTTTTTCACAGCTTTCTTTATAGTGAAAGTTGTTGTCACAACTGGATCTTTGAAGAGGCTTTCTTGTATGTTTGAACAATCTGCGTTCATTGATCGAAGTTCTTCGTTCAATATTTCCATATAATCAGTGGCCGTGTCAGTACCATTTTCGAATTGATCAATGTCTGAAGTTATGGTAACTTCCCCATCAATGTCATCGTTGTGTAACTTAGCCTCCTTCGCAACTGAGAGTTTAGCCCATTCGTCATTCGGTTTCACAATGTCACGAGATGATTTCTCAATCTTTTTCTTGTTTTTGCAACGTTTTTCGGTTGCGAGCGACATGTCACATTCGTCATCTTGTGGTTTGGGGCATTCGCTTGCTTCGCTGGAAGCCAGCGTAGCCACTCCATCTGACGAATTTTCCATTGATTGACCATCGAGCTTTGGCCATTGGCATAACCCGCTTTTGTCCAATCTCTTTTGCTTCTTGCTACCCCTTTCGAGGGGAATTGGTTGCGCAGCCTCTTCATCATTGATCTTCAGTTCCTCTTCAGTTGCTACCGAAACAGACACTTCAATGTTACTCGGTTCCACCTTAATTTTATTCTCTTCCAGAGGTTTGTTTTGCTCGTTTTCCTTTATGGGTTTCACTTCTTCGTTTCGAGAAATGGCATCAGTGGTCGGTTCCGTTTGTTTTGCATTAATTTTTCGAGACTTTGCTTTTGGAATAAAGACCTCATCCGATTTGGGAGGCGTTGTTTCCCTAGTTTGCTCTTCAGTTTTCACCGGTTTTTTCTGATTTTTTTTCGGCAGTTTCAACGACACCATCTCTGGTTCCGTCGAAACTGAAGGCTCAATTTCAGATTCTACCTTAGCTCTGATTCCTTTATCAGATTTAGTTGCGGTAGCTGCCTCAACGACATCTTCTGTTCTACTCTCTTTGCGTGTTTTGTCAGACTTTTTTCCGATTGCCTTCACCTCAATTTTCGGCTGCTTTGTGTCTGACTTTTTTCGTTCTTTTTTCTCCGGTTCTTTGACCTTGTCATCAAGCAGCTCTTTTTTTGGTAGATCTTTTCTACTCGAACCACAATTCTTATTGTCTATTGCGTGGACGACAGCATTTGCCTTCAATGTCTTTATCCGATTTTCCAAATTTTTCTTCTCAATCACCGGCACAATCAATTCCTGTCCGATATCATTCGGTCGATCATGACATTCGTCATCCGGCCTACCAACGCTACCGCCGAACACGGCCACTACTGGCCGAAACAATGCTTCGTCACAATTTTCATGGATCATAAACTCATCACCGTCACCAGCATAGCCATAATCCAAATCGCTATCGGATGTGACCGATTGATTCAATGTTGTAACAGTACCCAATGGATTCACCACTTTGGCTATCGACACGATTACTGTACGCGCGGCAGACGACGAAGTCGATGGTAATCCTTTAAGAGAAAAAGCCAGAGGCACAGTGTTAGAGGTATTTGATACATGAAACTTTTAGGTTTTTTTGTTTTTGTGTCTGTTGTTGCAAATCAATCACTCTAAATACAATTATTGTATAAGGAAAACAAAAATAATGAAAACAAATCAATATCAAAAAGGCAAACAAACGCTAACGAACGCCAAAAAAATAAAACAAAATTGAAAACAAAGAAAAGAAGTGCCACGGCGAAAATACTAAACGAGTTAGGCGGTTAAATGACTAATAAACAAGCGGAATCATGCATGAAATTTAGTTCATTAGTTACAGAGTTTACTGTGAAACAAAACGATCGGACGGTGTGGACATGTTTGTTGATGGAAATTTTAGTGCAACAGTCTTCACTTTCCGGCATTCACACAAAATAACGCGTAAGACATTGATGTGACATTCCTCTTTTCGGGAAGAGTCTGATGAAATCAATTCAAAATTGATCCTTTCGAGGATCTACTCAAAATCAATTTGGTAAATACGAACATCACAAACTTAACGACAGAGTCAGAATTATAATCAATCTTTCGGAAGATAGCTTGAACCGGAAAAAATGAACGAAAAATGTCATGCACAAAGCAGTCAAAAATTGATGTGAAATCGGATATGAGACAACTACCGCAACTAAGTTTGATAAGGGAAGCAAAGGCATAACCTCAATGATAAAAAAATGGGTGGAAGAGGTAGTGTTCTTTGTTGGAAAGTGAACACATCGTCACTAGATAATTTAGTGAGATCATGCTTTCGGTAGTGGTTGTGCTCTGCATTAGTGAATTAAGAGGAATCAGTAAGAAGCTGAAATTTTAGCCTACATTTTGGCGCATTTTATTGTTTCATCCGGTTTCTATCTAAGAAATGTAAGTCGAACATTTCGACCACAAAAATTCGAGCTTTGAATAAAATTGTTTGTGACAGTTTCATCTGCTCTAAAATGAATGACGTTCCCTTAAAGAGGGGATTGGGGATTAGTCAAAATCGGACACAACCGGACAGGGGAAGGTGAAGGCTCTAAAGGTGATGGACGTCCAATGTATGAGCGCTGAGCATATTGTGATTCATGCTAAGATTTTGTATTTTGTGAATGTTATCGTAATTGGTTTTTCGCTCTGACAAATTTTTTAAGGAATGGAGGGGTCTTACATTTCGGACAGGGGAAGGGTATTCAAATTTGGACAGTAGAGGACAACGGAATTGGAGGGGATTTTTCAACACCTCTTGCAAATTCTGGACCGTCGATGAAACAATAAAATACGCCGAAATGTGTGCTGAAATTTCAGTCTAGTACTGATTTCTGTTAAATGCAGCAGGAAGATGATAAGTGGCATTAGCGAATTGAAGGAAAAATGAAAGTTGATTCATTCAGCTAAATTTCAAGTAGACTGACAATGTTTTTTCCTTGAAATTTTTAGAAAATTGCTGCAGACATCAGCCTAATTAAAACTGAGCACTCAATATAGGATGGATTCGATTAGATGCCAAAATATGTTATGCCGAAAGTGAAGACTGTTGTTGCATTTTGTCGTTGGTTTTCGTAGCGATCGTTATTTTTAATACCGTCACCAAGTTATCCAAAAGAAATTCTCTGTTTTTTAACTTTCTTTTGTTCGTTAAAAAACATTTTGCAATTACAGAAAAAAAAAACTATTTTTTGAATTAGAGTGATGTTAAAAATAAAAACAAAATTCAAATACGAATATATTTTGAGTAGACTCAAACACCTGCCTTTGGCTTTTTATTCTCCCAATAATTATATTACCAAAACAAAATAACTTAACAATTATACAATTCCAGTGTGTACAATCAATAATATTTAATTAAAAATATTATCAGAATTTTCCTTTTGTTTTCGATTAAAATTAAAAATGTAAATTTTTTTTTCAATTCTTTTTTCATGATGGTGATTAAATTTTTAGGTTTGTTGTTGTAACAGTAGGTTGGTGGGTCTTATCTTTACAAATTAAAATTATAAATTAGCAAGAATGAATAGAATTTAGAGCAGAGAAGTTATTTACAAAAATATGAGTAGGAAATGGATGCGAGGATATCAGAATTCGCTTGACAGGATTGGATGCTCTATTGCAAAGCCTACATTAGGGCGTTTCTTTTTCAAAGTATTTCGCCTGATTTCTTTTTATTTTTTTCCTTTTTGAAAAATGAAAGAGGAAAAAACCCGCCAAAAAGGTGTTAAGTGACAGAACTGGTCCAGTTACCACGAACCCATCACTATTCTCGTCTTTCATTTTTCAATAAGAATTTTTCATCAAAAGTACAATCAGATACGGCTAAGTGTGTAGGATTGTTCCAAACAAGATCTTTGACAACAAGAACGACGCCGACATCCATCCACAGACAACATAAGCCTACACCGTGCAGGTTATGCTGTCTGTGGATGAAATTCGACAAAATTTTGACACTTTAAATGCCTTCGTAACAAACCAATACTCTAATTTCAGCTAGTTATCCATGCCCCTTAAGGTAAAAGTTAAAAAATAATTTGGATTTGCACCTAAGGGGACATTTATAAATCACAACAGCAGTTTCTTTGAATTTTCAGACCTACCTCTACTGAGTGTCCTGAAAATTCGACGACTTTCTGAAGACAGGATGAGCTCTAAAAGATGTCGATTTTTTCGTTCAGAAACTCGTCTTTTCTTCAGGAAGAACAATGTCACTTTTTTACATTTTGCAATAGGAATATTCCTTTTACGCAATTTTAGGAAACGACGACTTCCTGAAGAAACAGTGAATTTTTGAAGAAACGGTAAGTTTCTGAAGAAACGGTATGTGGGTTTTTGATGAAACCGTTTCCGCATAAAGTCGCCGACATGTCGTCGAATTTCCAGGACAGTTCCCCACTGCTGACGTGATTTATAGATGTCATCTAAGCACGTTAATGTGATGTTCATCATTTTCGTTCATTTTGTCGCTCAATTTTTGGCTACTTTTTTGAAATCGTTTTTCAGTAAAACATTTCACATAAAAAGGTAAGACAGTCGGAAAACATCCACAGTCAATGGTCGATCTATTTACCATATTTTCTCGTGTTGACCGATCAATGTGAACAAAAAAAACTTCGCCTCACTTAGCATTAGCAAATCAAACGAATCAATGAAAGATGGCCAAGTCATGTCTGTAAAACCATGAGTTTAAAGATTCGTAACGGAGGATGTCGGAATAGATTTTATGCGACTTTTCTCCTGCTCATAACATTAGTTTCACTGAACTGAATAAAAGCATAAACAGTGATGCCCTGGACTGACTATATATTTCAATGCCTTCGTCACAATAATTTCGCAATCTTTGAAGTCTATTCAATCTACGAGGTTAAATAAAGTTTTGTACCAACTGCCAATTGAATTTTTCTACTTTCATACAACGTACTTGATACAACCATAGGTTGTTAACTATATGTAACCTGTTCCAATAATGAGCATGATTATGTCATATCATTGAAACTATAATTGAAACAATCAACCGTAATGGCTGAAGTACGAAACCGTATCTCTCAAGTGTACGATTTTACGATCTCATACGCTTTTTATTGTAGTATAGTCATTAGAAAAACACAAATTCATCGTTGATCAAGGTCGAATGAGAAAAACATTTCTACAAAAAACATGCCTGCAGTTAAACGATGCATGCATAAATACACGTGAAAACCAAACCGATTTAATGTTCAATGAAATAAATGCGCTGCAGCGGATAAAATGTTTCGTTTCGTTCGTACGGTTTGATGAAAGACTTGCGTACAGTAGGAAGCTGGTTTCTGGTATTCAATCAAGATGAGTAAAGATCATCAAAAAAAAAAATTATTTCCGAGACGGAAAATGTTTTTTGTTGTTCGATTTGTCAGAGTTGAGGACAGGAAAATTTAATTGAGTTTAGGTGCAGGTCTAATAACACGAATCCTCACTGCAGTCTCGAGGCATAAATATTTTTAAGGACTGCAAATTTAGTTTCCAATTGTGCCAATGAATTTTGCATTTTTTGTTGGAATTTTGTGTTTTTAGTGGTTACGAAAACAGCAAACAGCATAATGCGAACAACAACAACGAAAATAAAACCAACCAAACGAACACTTATCAAATCGCAGATCGATGAAAAATGTGATGGTAATAAGTTCATCGGTCTTGATTATCGAAGGGAATTTTGTTTTGGACTGTAATCAATAAGCATTGCCCGTAAAAGAAAGCCAATCGTCAATGGAAATGTGATACAGACAACTTCACACAGCTTCAGAGTGCACAAATAAAACGGTGAATTCTAAATTTAAATTGACTACTACGGAAATGAGACTGTTGGGGCGAGTACACAGTTCGTGCGAAACGCTAGCAAAATGATGACGGCGCGAAATTTGAAACGTACGGCTGCACAAGCAAACTAAATTCCAACAATGAATCACATGAAACAATTCGCGCCGTCATCATTTTGTATGCACTTTGCACGAACTGTGCACTCATCGTTAAAATTTTGCATGTAGAACGCGTAATTGACTAATTCCATACGACGAGCCACTTTTGAGTAGGTGAACTGTTTTGCGGTGAACAGAATTCATTGCTCGTAAATTTGGGAATTTTGTTTTTTGGTTTCTGTTCAACTGCATCGAACATGACCAAAACTCATTTGTTTGGAAAGCCGCGTGTTTTATGTGAAATTTGTTTCGCAAAACATTGCTGGCAATTGTCCATATCAATCAAAATTTTGGTATTTGGTATATCCGTTCTGTGCTTGTAGCCAAATGGGATGCAATGTAAACATTTTCGGATGATAAATTGACTCTTGACTGTGATATTTCATCGTTGAAAACATCCATCAACTTTAACAGACTTATTTGACAGACAACTGACCGTACCCGTTTTGTCTTCAAAAATAAAAAATAAAAAATTGGAGCGCGGACATAAAGTCTAACTGTCGACAAAAAATTTCCGACAACACAAGCCAAATTACTCGGTCCAGCATGTCAATTGTAGGACAATAGACCGAGAGATCGCATGCGCACCTTCCAACCTCATAATGTACCGGTTTGAAAACTATGTGAAACTGTTCCATTGGCCAGCACGACCTTTGTATTTGAAGCCTAGAGTAGCATCGCGAGTAGCTCTCGTGATATATATCAGCCATCGAACATCGTACTGAATCTAAGTTGGTGTCAAAATGAAGGTGAAAGAGCCCAATGAAGAATTTAATTTTGTTGTCATCATTTCGGGCTCGATTTTGTACGATGCTCCACGACTGAGCTATAAACTAGGGCCTCTCTGCAGCTCAAGTACAAAAGTCGTAAAACAAATGTTTTCCGTGCATTGGTCAACTGGAACAATTTGGCAGCGGTCTCAAACCGGTCCCTTATGTGGGTCGAAAACGTACTTGGGCTCTCGGTTTGTAACAGCTGTTCCGTTTGCATGAAAATGAATTTCGCACATAAAACGTGAATTCGTCACGCGCTCAAACTTTCAAAGCTAAGCCGACAGCCTGTTCTTCAACAGAATAATAATGGTGAAACAAAACGAAATGAAGAGAGAAAATTTGTTGATCAAATGGAGGAAAATTAAAATGAAGAAAAAAATTGAGATGGAAATTAGGTCGGCGGAAAAACGTGTGTCATTGTCTAAATAATATTTGGTGTTACTCACCGGAATCCCGTGAATGACCGCCAGGCGATTCACGCATTGCGTCAGCCAAATCTTCACGTAGCTGTGAATCACCGGTGCCAAGCGAAAAATCAGATCCCATGTGATCGTTATGGCGATATTGATCTACCAGTCGTGGACTATGTTCGTAACTGCCTGTAACATTCGAACAAGAGAATATCGTCGATTAACCACACCGCTCAACTGAAATTCACATTGCAGTCACGCTGCAAAATGAATCGATTGCAATTACACGTACTACACGAACCCGATTCGATTAGAACAGGCACGGCCGATCGGCCATTTCCCGACAGTGGCATATTCATTGGATTTGAACGGGCCGGACGATTTCCAGCACTATTGATACCAACTTCAACTGCTTCCGAATCAATATGCGACAATGGAGCCCTTAAATTGTGGATGGGAGACAGCAGCAAATTAACGAAAAATATTTCGACGAATAAATTGCCGAACTCACCCCGACAGTGTGTTGTAGGTTTTGAATATAAATTGCGGTCCCATCCACAGACGTCGATGGGGACCGGCGTGTGTAATAATTTCTACTTGGGACAACCATCGATCGTCTCGATCGCCGTCACTTAATTCGTTATCACATAAAGTGTCCACTAGACGATCTTTGAGTAGCCAACTCTCTGACGGTACTGGCGGTTGAATCGAATCATTTGAACATTCTTTGCGCAACAAATTCCACTGAGCTTTCGGTTCGACCTCAAGTTCAATAGCTGTATCGTCGCAGATTTTGTCTTTGGGAACGTCTGAAATTAAAGGCCAGATTTTGATTAGCATGAATTGTGATGCCGATCGCCGAAGTCAGGCACACTCACTCATATTATGTTTCGGCTCCAAATCATATTGAATCAATGCGCCATGGCTTGCAATTATGAATAGTGAGTCCACAGCTTTCCTTTGCATCCGCAACGAAGCGATATCGCGCGATGCACCTGGTGGTTCCAACAGCCATGCACGAGCTTTCGCAAAAGTGGCACATACTCGTAATGGTTTCGCTGGTTCGTCCCCAAGTGATGTCAGACGTTGCCTGGTCTGAACATTTTTCTGCGTCTGTTGCGAATGATTGGCTTGACCTAAAATGGTTGGCTGTCGTAGCTGGGCTAACGGGAGCACAACCAATGGATGTGGAAAGGGCGGTACTCGTGGATTGTTGTAGGCATTGGAAATCTGACCGATTGAAGGGTCCCCATGAACGGGGCTGTTCGCTCGGGCATCCGATAGACCGGCAGAACGGTGGAAGCGTGATAGACGATTTACGACATGCGGAGAGCCATGCGTACGCACACCGGCCGCTCCGCCATATGGAGTGACTGGGAAAACGTGTGTAGTACCACGAAGCGTTGAAATAGCAATCCAGCGAGAATCCAGCGAAAAGACAATGTCTTGAACTTTGGCCGTTGTGTCACCGCGATGAAGAATATACAAATGGTGTACAGCAGATAGAGATGGTCCGGATGGGTGCGGTTGAATACGAAAGACATGGAAGTCATGGCCACGACGGTCGGCTGTAGCAAGGAGCATACCAGAACAGTCGAAAGCAAGTGCAACGATTGCGTCTGAATGTGCTACAAAATGGGCTATGATTGGATCCGTACCGGATGTTGTAACTGGCGTTGTTGGGCTACTTTCCTTTATTGAGTACTGAAAGCAAAACGGAAATGTTAGTTGGGCTAGCAAGATATGTGGTCAAATTACAGCCGGAAACTTACTCTGGTATCCATGATGGTAACAACGCCAGGCTGAATATCTTCGGCATTACTAGTTGAATTTGAATTATTTGCTAGATTAGCTGAACTATTGTTGCCAGTGAAACCAGCAGCCATTTGTTCGCCTAATTCTCGTAAACCTTTCCCTAAACTTTTGGCAGCATTTAGAAAGTTTGCTCTATAGCTGGCCACTCCGTCGCCGTCACATCCACCACTGCTTCGTTTTGCAGGTAGTAGTTTACGTTCGGCATATGCCAACCATCTCGTGCCTAATGCCACAGGGTTCGGACTAAAGCTAAAGGGGATTGAAAGGTTTGCAGGTACATTTAACCGAATCAAGTGTGTCAAATTTCACACTCACTTTGTTCCTGGGTAGCACGTTGTCACAGTCAAACGATCGTCTAAATTTTTGGCATCAAAGACTGCTATCCGTTCTGCGAATGTTACCACAACAACCGATCTGTTGGCCAGTATATCAAGAATGGGATTTTTGAATTTGATGCTTTTAACCTGATCGCCATCTCGCAACGAAACAAAATTCACGGAACAAAACTGTGGTCCCGATCCGGTCGTATTCGCATCGCACACGGCCATCAGCGGCCTCTTCGCCGCAAAAATGTCCGCAATGTCATCGCCATTCTCATCGTCAGCTGCAATTGGTAACGGTAATATTCGCAACGCCCGTACACTGCCATGACGCCAAGACAAAACTTCAACTGCTTCACCGTTTGCTGGTATAGCCCACACTTGAACGCCAGTCCCATATCCCAACAACAGCAGTAATGGCGGAGCAACGCCACCTTCCAAGTCCCAATCGTCACCGAATGTGGGATCGGTCACGTCGGCTGCCGTTTCGAAGCGAGCCCAAAGGATGGCATCCTTTGGATCGACTTGCGGAATATTTGTCAGCGTAACATCATTTATGAAACCGGTTACACTTTCGAGCAGAGAACGATCGCTGACAGCCTGTGGCGGTACCGTTGATGGTGCGCTGCGGGCAGGACGCTTTGGCGAATCGGCTGACATTCTATTTGTGCGAACAATTGCTGGAACAAAAGGAGTTGCGCTTTTTAGTTGGGACATTTTCATCGTATTGATTTTGATTGTATTTCAGACAGGGTGATATATGCACGAGACATGCGAGCTTGGTTTTATTTACAATGTCACGATAGCTGATGTGGACAAACTGGATCGATCTGAGACCTGAGACCCTCCATGCGTCCTTTTCATTTTATTAGTGAGCTCAATTTTCAATGAAGTTAATTCTCAATTCTAATCAATTGAATGAATCGAGTCCGTTGAATTGATTTTGTCGTTGCAATTGTTTCAGCATCGATATTTTAGCCAGAGAGATGTGAATTAAATTGAAAATAACTTTCTGATGTAACCCCCAACAATTTCAATGTCGAAATAAAAAGAAAATTTGCTTGAATTACGCTCTTGCATCATAAACTATAATAGCGCTAACTCTCTACGGCTGCACGGTTAAGAGTGTCGATATATAATGCACATAGCAGACAAAGTTGTTTGAAAATTATGCAATAATCTGAGTGTGAGAAATTGGCACGCTAAAGTAAACAATTGTCACCTGCATCGTTCTAACTGCTATCGTAATACGAACTTGAAATAAAACTATCACTTACTACACCTGCACCTTTAAGAATGTTGCTGGTGCGACATGCTACACCCAACACAATTATTTTGGAAATCTGATTTCGTATCCAGTTTAATTGAATATTTCTACACATCGCTGATCGATTAATGGTTGCCAGTTTCGGATTAGGACTGTCAAGTGCCAAACGAACTTTTTAGAAAAATGTTTTGGCTGTCTAGATCTGAAGAATGGAAATTGTGTGGCTAGGACTAGAGTCGTCGTTGAGATTTTGAGTTGCCAGCCGCATAAAATCTCAATTCAAATTGAAGATATAATGGGGACCCGTAATGAATGCACGGCAGATAGCTAGGTGTCTATAGAAGGCATAAATCTTAAAACTACCCTGCAACATTGAATCTTCAACCCATTCCATTAAAAGACTTCCCTTGTTTAAATTGCTTACAGCAATTTCGATGGTGCCGTACGAAGTCTAATTTGAAAATTCAAATTTGAAAATTCAAATCTGAAAAGAATCCACCAAATCAGGTGAAATTTAAGAAAAACACCGATTCCCAAAATGGTGACTGGCTGCCATTTTCTAAGGTCACCGAAAACAATTCCAGTCCATCAAACAGTACAAAGCTTACGAATTTCGGATGAAATTTACTCGAAATATCGACAAAAGAAAACTCTACCTTCACTGTACGGCCGATTAACTCAACTTAGGCTCACTCTATGGGCTCTAACTTCCGATCCCGCTATTTGATTTTGACAAACTATTTTTTCCTGGGTTGATGTAGCTAATACCTTTCATCTATGAACTTTGTACGAGAAATACCGCCGGTAATGAGTACATGCGAAAAATCTCAACTCGATCTCGAAAATCGCACTAACTCGACCATATCTCTGGATCATCTTCGAACTAAGCCTCGCTTTTTTATTACAGCTCGAGGGAAAAAGTCCCATCGAGATTGGTTTCGAGTTATCCTCTTCACGAGAACCCTAAGAGGAATAAATGATGTAGACCGCTTAGACAAAATGTTTTAACTGGGCTTGGACAAGAGCTCAAGAAGTCCTCCAAACATGCGTGATCACTCTTAAAACATGGAAGTATACTGCGTAGACTGGTAAGTTTTGTAAGACCGAATAGAGCGAATGAAGGTATACTTCAGTGTCCCAGCGCTTTATTTGAAGTCTGATCTAATGGTGACCACAGAAGGTTTGCCCTGACTCAGGGATTCAAATTCGTCTTGTTAGAAACGTAAGAGTGAAAGCATAAGACCCCTCCTACGTCGTGCGTTTCGCTTCTAACTATTCGTGTCGGCTGCACGTTTATACGTTCAACGTGTAAGATGTACATGTCATACGAAGCAGCAAGCAGCCAAAATAAGCCATCAGATGAAAGGCTTCCTGGCATCTACTTACATATTAAACGTAACTGTTTTTATCACTGCAGCCTAACAATGGAAAGACTAAAAGACAAACTTCTCATTCAACGAGTACTTTAGTACTAAACTTTGTCTCATATGATACAATGAATACGTAAAAACGTTAGGGTGACCAACAATTCTATAGAACAGCGTTCTTCCTATATCTCGTAAAACAATAGTGAAACAATAGATACACATTGTGTGTGGGCGAGGAAGAACGATTACGAGACAAAGAGAAACCACAAGGTTTATTCAGAAGTCTTTTCAATACAGTTAAAAAAAATGGTAAAATTGACACAGATTCAGGCTCCAGTCGAACTTCGGCCAGAGTCCCACCTCCTGAAAGATAGAGAGCCATAGAAGGAGAGACATTCTAAGGAGAAACTACGGAGCACAGTATCTGTTAACTTCAATCTCCGCCAACGTGACACTTTTCCAAAGCATTATTTTCTCCTGTTATTTTCATTAAAAACATCTGGTCCATACGAAGGGGAAACCATTTGTTAAAATTTGTTCCAATATTTCCAATCAGTGGTTACCCCCTCGGGTCCATAACACTCAATGAAATATATGACTTATAGACCGATAGCTTACCCGCATTTTCGACTATCATAAGGGACTCCTTTGAGACCTATGCTAAACTGTTCGATTGGACGATCCCTCGATTTCAATCCACAAATTTTATTGCTAGGTTAAGTTCGAAGATGAACCAAAACGGTCGAGCCGATCCAGAGACATGGTCGAATTAGTGGTATTTTCGAGGTCTACTTGAAGTTTCTAGCATGAATAGCCAGCAGTATTTTTCGTAAAAAGTTGATGATAAATTACCCAAATGAAGAGTAGAATTTGAAAGGTAGCGACGACCGTAAAGCGCTAAAACTGTTTTCATTGACCTTAGCCATGCTAACAAGAGTTTAAATGGAATGATTGTAAGATGCAGTGTTGCAAAGTAGTTTTATGCCTTTTACTGAATGTCTTTTATGAGCAACAAAAAAATCTATGAGCAACCCTACTCGTACGGGTCCCCCTTTACATTCATTTAATTACCCGTTTCGCCTGTATCAGTTTACTGTTGGAAATAACATAGCAAAATCCAATTAAAATTGAAATACATTCTGGTCAACCGTATTGATGTACATCTGCGTTATTTGATTAGTACGTTATGTTCACAGTGAAACTGAAAACTTAAGATGATTTGTGAATGGAGAGCGCTTAGAGTGCTCTACTAAATTTGACTCGAACATTTATCCATATCATTAAGTCCAATATTAATTGCTGAATTGAAATACAACACTGACATTAATTGATATAATCGCCATTTAAATGGAAAAAATCATGAAAATAAATTTATTGATTAAAATTCAACACTGGTTGTGGTTGTCTATTATATTCTGATAAGAGGTTATTTCTAATAGTGCGCGCTACAGCGAAGTTTTGACAGAAATGTTCGTGGTCGTTACACACTGCTAGTTCAAATAATAACAATTCATATCGCGGAATATGGGGGCCTTTTTCAAAGTAAACAAAAGAATGAAAATATCGGGTACGATAAGCCACTTGAGTTATATCGATGAACTTCAAGGATATTTCATTTATTGGCGTTATCATCCAGCTAAGCCTCTGAAAAATATTTTATCAGCAATTGATCTGTTGGTTGAAATGTCGATAGATTATGCTTAGCGTGGTGCTTCATATTTTCTGGACAAATTCATCGCTGATTAGAGACACAGCCAGCTATGTTATCAGACTTGGACTTCCTTATTTCTGTACCTCTCATTAGCAAGCGTGTGAAATTGTATTGGAGAGCAGTTGAAGGATTTAGTTGGAAATTCTGTCATCCTCTTGAGAACTTCGATTTCTACAAAGGTTTATGGACGATTTGAATGTGTTACAAGTATGCACGTGGACGAAATGATTCTTAGAGTCTGATTGGTAATTTATTGCATTGACCGTTTTGATGTATTTTTAACAAACTAAAACAACAACCACTCTCACGTGCGAACCGAGTCACGTTGTTGGATTTTCTCTGATTAAATTCAAATGGCATATTTCAAAGAATTCATCTGATTAGTTTTGTATCTAAAGGAGGTACTGGTCTCTGATGTGAGATTCAATGAGAAGGTTTTTTTGTGTCTCATTCCTATCGTTTTGGTGGAATATCTTCATCAGCAAGAGATCGGATTTTTTATTTAAAATGAAGGGATCATTTGAACAAGAAAAGGGGTTTACGAGTATTCGAACTTTTTCAAAAAAATTTAGCTATGGACAGGATCGTTTTTTTTTCTAAATTCAGGAGAAGCTGAGTGTCAAAAACTGACTAAACTGAAGGTGTATTTCAATATTGGCAATACCTTCAAGACGGTCATCCGGCAGTCAATTTGAAAGGCAGCCTGTTGTCAAATGCGTATGAAATGCCACTAGTTCACTATTTGACACCAGACAACCGCTTTCTTGTAGACATTTTCATTAATCACTCAAGGAAGCTAGCTGGTGTCAAGTAGATAACGACTGTTGAAGCAGCAACATCTGGCTATAAATTTAAACAGATTTGCTCATGGCATAATCATGTTTTTGCTGCGAGAATGCATCTCTAAAATCAGTCTTATGATGGTCTGGTGCTCGTATATCAATATCAAAGAAACTCAATCCCTAGACAAAAGATCAGCTAGGTCATCTAGATCGCCTCTTTGGTTGGATTATTTTTAGAAACATTTTTTTTCCGAAAAATGGGAAAACGCCAACTTATGTTTGCACAAGTTAGACTTCGAAGGATCAGCCACTACCTCAGCAAAGGTTCGCATTGAATGAATTCGCTCGTAGTAAATATTTCTTACTAAAGATAAAGAGTGGTCATGTCACGGATGTCATACAACCGATAAAAAGACGCGTAAACAAATTTGTTTTCTATACAGAGCATCAACGGTGCCACATTCAATCACTTTTTGTGAATGTGCATTGAACATGGACATTTCATGTTGCCGGTGTGTGATTTCAAATGCTATAACAACATTCCCCCCAAGAAAACATAATTGCAATTCGAGCCATTGTTTTTGTTTTGATTGAACCAAATTTAGGTTTTTCTTATAAATGAAACCAAATGGTGAAGAAAGTATCGGATATGATAGCCTTATATTCGTTTAATTATGATGATAATGGAGTTTATTGTTGTGCCATTCATGAACATGTTATATTGTAACCTTTGTCCTCAGACTCTATCAGTCAGTTTCGTTTTAGACTCGTAAGACCTGTACTAAGGTCTGATGCTTCCACTCTTACGTTTGTAACACGTCGATTTCGAATCCCTGAGTAATAAAAATCCGTCTGTGGTTACCCGTACATGCCGAGTCAGCAATGAAAAGAGTCTTTCTGTTCGTGAACATGATAAGTTGAATGAACCGGACCAATCTTGATCTCAGTTCGAAGATGGGCAAAATCGGTCGAGCCGAAACAGTGATATGGTCGAATTAGTGCTATATTCGAGGTCGACTTGAGGTCGCAGTACTGCTCGTACAAAGTTGTTAAATAATGCAAATGAAAGGTATTGACAACACCAATCCAGTTTGTTGAAATCGGATCATGGGTTTCGTAGTTAGTGCCCATAGAGTGGAGCTTAAGTCGGCCGTTCCGTGAAGGTAAAGTTTTTTGTCGATATTTTGAGTAAATTTCATCCGATTTTCTTTTTTTGTTTGAAAGACGACAGTAAAGCGGTGGTGTGCTTGTGGAAACAAATCAACCGGCAATGAAGCTGAAAACGCCGAAAATGGAATTGGATCGGTCACACATCACACATTAAGGCGATCTTCCGGAAATATCGCACAGACTGGAGTCCACAGGGAACCAGAAGGAGGACCAACGATTACGAGGAAGCAAAGAGTCGTCGACGAAGCGTGAGTAGCCGACAAAGAATGGACGGAAGTCAATACGCTCGAATAGAACCGAATGTGAAGCGGCATATTGCTCAGCCGAAGAGTAAGAAAACCGATGATGATGATGAAAGCGGTGTTTACAATGATCGGAGAATGAAGACACCAGCCATCATCTTGGATTTTAGTGTTTTTCGGCTAAATCTCAAGTAAATTTCACTTGACTTTGATGAACTTTTCCAGAGTGCAAGTTATAAACGAAGCTTCGAACGGTAGTTAAGAAATGACTGTAACGACTGCTCTGAAATTAAATCACATTCCGAGGGAGGAGGGGATGTACAGCAAAACGTGACGATTCTGACAAATGTCATATTTGACGCATTTTGCGTGACGGAGCACCCTCCCTCCGGATGGTCGAAAATTCCATAAACTAGCGTGACGTAATATGTGAACAGCCCCTTAGTAACTTGAACAAAAGGGATGAGTTTAAATGGATTGATTCGAAGATTGAATGTTTCAGAGCAGTTTAAAGGTATGTATGCCTTCTATAGACACCTAG
Source organism: Phytosciara flavipes (assembly GCA_026413405.1). Classification (NCBI taxonomy): domain Eukaryota; kingdom Metazoa; phylum Arthropoda; class Insecta; order Diptera; family Sciaridae; genus Phytosciara; species Phytosciara flavipes. The sequence continues at coordinate 19,518 of JANTFA010152638.1, forward strand.
CAATATGTTGTGCACTACTCCCCCCTTTGAGTGTTTTTTCAAATTTCATTTTTCACTGCCGAACACCGGACTTTACTATGTTTACATTCACCAAGTATACCTCGAATTTTGCTATACGAACCAGACGGTTTCCTTTATTATGGTTCATACTTCCACACAAACCACCCAAATGAACAATGAAAAATCGCAGTAAAATGGTCTGACAAACGAGAGGTGTTTGCCTTCTCTATGGTTGAATGCAAATTTGCTTATTGCGAACTTGGAAACGAGTGTGCACTCTGTAGAAAGGTCAGACGGAGAGCATGAGAGTATGGATTCATTGTAAGTAAAGAATAGGCCACACTTTTACGCATAAATGTGACAATATGAAGAAAAAAAAGGTTTGAAAGGAGATCACTGTCTAGTTAATACAAAGCATCCACTATAGCTCATGTCGCCACCATTCATACTTCGATTGAATTGAATTTGGTTGTCCCTGTCAAATCAGATGTTCCAGCTAGTTCGTGTTGTGGGCTTTTTCTTTTATCTATATTTTGAACTTGATTTGGCACTTTTATAAAAAGTCTTTCAGAACAAAAAAGTCCGATTCATTTCAATAGACAATGATCATGAAAAATCGAAAGAACGAAGGTACTTTAACATAATAAATGCAACAAAACACAGCTGACAACAATTCTCTTCGTAAAGCTGTGTGCGTAATATGCCAATCATAAAATAAAATTCTATATCCACAAAGCAATAATAACGCAAATAACGAAATGATACACAAAAAGCCATTTACACGAATATGGATGGGATAGAGATGGTAGTGTTCGAGGGTATGGGTGTGTGCATGGATGTGTGAGTGGGGATAGCTTTCGTGCCATTTCATACAATACAATACTGCCTTTTCAGCTGGGCAACACATCACACATCACACACAATGCCAGTTGCTAACACACACACTGTCATAACTTGTCTCGATGGTGTGTATGAAGTTCATCGTTTTTCTTTCTGTTTATTTACTTGATTATGAATGTGTGGGTGTTACATGACGAAGGACAAAGGAGATTGGAAATTGACGAGAAAAAAAAATTTCAGCCAAGCTATTTAACACTGTCTTTCAATCCGTACTAAATATCACAGCCTCACTGAAAACACAATTTACCTTGTCCAAATCAACAATATTCATAATTTTCTAAATTTCAGCAGCACATAGTAAAGTTATATTATAAAAAAAAACACAACTGCGTCATCGTTGAATTGAAGACTTTCTTGGGGCCACAGAATATTTTTTATTGATAAGTGTTGTTTTTGTCTGCCACCACACACAATGGACTTTCAATTTATTGAGTACAAATTCACTGCTTTCCGCGAGCACAAAAAGATCACAATTATTTCGATTGAAACTATCGACTCGTCTGCCAGTTGCGTATCGATGCACACCAATTGTTTATGCAATTTATCCAGCCTTTTTTCACAATTAAGACGAATTAATACGCAGCTAACTATCAATGACAAAAAATTTTCTAACGTTTTCAAGTTGTGTATTTGAGCAGCTCTTGATTTTGACTAACTCACACAAATGTAATTATTTATGGGGAGAATGGGTTGCTGATTCCATTCACGTAGTACATTTGCCACAACAAAAAAAAAAGTTTTTTGAAAACAAATAATCAGCTGTAGAACGAAACAGACGACCGTCACGGTAAAATTCAATTTTTTTGTTCGCAAATTGTGATGTTAAAACTCGCGTTCAGAATTTTTATTTGATTTACAAAATTTAGCAAAAAAACTTACGTTGCGAATATATTATCGAAATTAAACATTAAACGTTCATTTACTGCACAACGAAAAAATTGTCATGAAAACAATATGGTTGTCAAGACCAGCGACATCTAGGTGGACGGAGTGCATCTATTGGATAGATGGCATGCTCGCTGGTATTTTGCCTTCTTGCTTTGTCATTTCGTTTCATCAATAATTTATGTGAATGGGAATAGTTTTTCGCATCTTAAATGATGGAAATGGAGACTTTACAGCCACGCGCAATATGATGAAGGGTATGACTTTGCATGACGATGAAAAGCTTGTCCGTATACACTTGAAGGTAGACCAAAATGGAAATCTGACGTGTTGAGTATACTTTTTACGAGCGGCTATACATATGTTATCGATAAGAACAACAAAAAAACAAGTGAATTATCCGACATAATCGGTTTTTATAAAAACAACATGCGTACTCAAACAATTGAAATAGGAGATTTGAAATCGATATTTTGAAACAAAAAAACTTTGGTCGCAAGAAGTAATAGATCCGATAAATATGTTAACATGCTTGACATGTGTGATAGGGTATACTGAATTAAAGAAAGGTTGATTGTAATCTCTCGTTGTTTGGATCACAGCCGTCGCACAGTAGTAAACATTAGGGCAAAATGAGCACGGCGAAATATCAAAAAACAGCAGTGTTTGTAATAAAGTGTAACTCTATGGTGTTTGTAACTCTCATCAGTACGTTAGCTGAGTTATGCCGAAGGGTGCGATCTATGTGGGGAACGTATAGACTTATCCGACCATTACTTGTGCCTTTGCCTCGTATTTATTTCATCTAGATATAAATGCCCAGGCAACTTTGTACTCAAATACGGTACAATCAGAACATTGCGCTCCAAGGACATTCTACGCTACATCTGTAGCATGGGAAGATTCAACATCAAATACGTGGTGTGATAACAAGGGCGATCTTTATCTTATTCCTTTTTTTACTACAGGGTTTGCACAATGGGCGGCCTAAGTGCACGTACGACTGGACAACTAATCGTACTTCCCATTTAATAAATAAATATGCCGAAGACACACGAAAAATTTTGCGTGCATGGGATCGACAATTATGCCGCATCTTATTTTGTTTAGTCCGTGGTGAAAATCGCAATAGAAATCGCAGCAACATTGTCGATCCCATCAACGAAAAAACGCCATTGTGTCTCAGGCTTACACATAAGGCTGGCAATCGGCAGTTTATTGTAATCTCAGCTACATCTTTAGAAGTAATGTGGCTGTTGGTCTATAGTACAGGGGTCGGACGATACGCCGGGTTCTTGAACTTTTGTCACACAAAATAGGTCAAAAAATTTTTCATAGAACCAAACAACCGTCGTAATTGCTTGAACACTCTTCTTGTCAGCTGATAAGATTAGGCTGATGAAGAGTTACTTATAGAGAACAGATCTCGGTTTGACTCACCTAATTTTCTTCCTTCAATGAGCCATGAGAAAATTGATTTTTTGCTGAAGATGTGTCGAATGACATTTCTAGTGAGAAAAGTGGAGCCGTTATTTCCCCGTGGGGGGCAACTTCAGCGAAATTGCAACCATCGCTTCGGCAGCAACCAGTACTTACGAAATTGTCGCGGCTGAACAAAAGTGTTCAATTTGCGTTACTCTATGTACTCTGTTGTACCTGGTTAATAATATTCGAATTCACAAGTTGTAGCCCGGAGGAAGTGAGTAATTTTGTGCCAAGACTTATTTCATGTTTTCTCCATTCGGTCAACAAATAGTATAAAATGGACAAAGAATGTAACGCTGAGCGGACTTTCGGTCGGGCCCCGAAATTTATTTAATCCGCTTATTTTTTTCTGAACATTTCGGTTTCATGTATGCTCTAGGAATAATTCCTATCTAACCCAGCAATTTTTGTATTGCCTGGTTACAATATCTCAAGTCTAAAAGTTGATTCCATGTTTAAAAGCAAACTTAACGATATGTGAAACACGCTCTGTTGAGTATACTACTTTCAACTAAGTATAGCTGAAACGTACTTATTGCAATCGCTTACTTCTCTTTGTTTGTTGACTTCATCTACATTACACAACATCACAACAAACAACGAATCTTTGCTAAATACAACAATGCCCAACAGAAACAGCCAAGACTCCAACCATTATTCTGAAACACATTTCGTGCATTTCCCCTTCTATTCGTTCATTTATACGCAGGGTTTCCAGATCGAAAAAATAATGTCAAATGGAATTGGATATGTGAAAGAGACATAGAGTCATGAAAAAGGTTTTATTGATTTTTTTTCCGATTGTTGAATCTTTTTGTGATTCAGTTGTTTAGATGAGTTATGGTAGGGTTCTGTTGCTGATAAGTAAATTATTCACAATAGCTTGACACTGGTATTCACTATTTCTGATATATCGGAACGTTCATGTCATTCAAAAAATATTACTTTTCCACTCATCGTTCTGCAAGCTATCAATTTCTATATTCAAATCAAATCATTCTCTTAATTTATTCCTTACAAAAAGACGAAAATCGAAACAAAAATAATTCAGAAAAACGCATCACTTTGTTTCGAAAAGTCGAATCGCATTTGTCCGTCTGGCAGCCCTGTTCATATGATTGCATCCCCTTTTCACCATTCGAAAATTGAAATATAAAATCGAACATCTACGCCCTCACGTTGGATCACCTGTCGAAAATAATGGAGATTTTCATTCCCAGCAGGTTGTCAGTCATGTGATTACAGTTGCGACAAACAATATGGATGTTAAATGAAATTCGTGAATTTTTCAACTCCAACTTTTCGTGAATTTTTCCTCTGTATAATCGATTTAAAAATCATTTGTACTTTGTAAATAATTTGTGTTGTATGTGCCGAGTGTTTTTTGTGATTTTGTGTGTTAAATAAGTGTTTAATTAACAATGGCGGACCTTACTCGGCCACCGTATAGTGAAATAAAAAGACCAGAAGAAGTGGTCAGAATGTCCAATGTTACGGATAATCTTAAGTTTGCTGTTCTTATTGGACTTATCGAAGTGGGACAGCTGAACAATCAGGATGTGCTGGGTACCGTGTTACATTTGGTATGTGGTGTTTTTATTGATTTTTTCTATTTTGAACAGTTTTATTGATTTATGAAAAATGCCGCGACAGCAGAATCGACAATTCACTTTTTTTTTATTTGATAAGAAATAATACAAAATGTCAAACAAGCATGAATGGTTATAACACAGGTAGAACACTCATTACATACACACAAACCACGGTCATCCAGGTTAGTCGGTGTGCATTATTTTTTTTGTGTTGGAAAAAAAGTTACACATTTAGGAGCAGAATGTGTGATTGAATCGAAACAATTTCGCCAAGAGTTAGAGTAGCAAAAAAAAAACGTAACCAGCGAGATAGTGTTACTAACACGTCGATTTGTTGTCTGTAATTTTTGTGTTTCCACTGGTACACCGTAGTAGTACACAGGTAAATACCGTGTCAGTCTCCGTATCATCATCGCTCCGCAACAACATTTATCAATTAAAGTTAAATAATTTCGTAAATGTGAGTGGTGGGTGAGGAGTAGAGGGTGTGAGTGACAAACATTGTCATTGTCGTATTTTTGTGTTAGATTCTCTGCGATTCATTATCATACACGGATGACAGGCCACAGAGTCAAAACGTTTTGTTTTCAAACTCTAGAAGTGGTTACGTACACTCATTCAGAGCCGAACTATCGATTTATTTACCAGATTCCAAAACGTATTAAACGAAAAGAAAAACAACCAAAAATTCTGTCTCTCCAGCACACGACTTTCCCGAATATTCTTTTCTGTCTTCTCTTTCGCCTAATTTCAATTTCAATAATATTGTGTGGGCAAGGGGGTATAGGCCAATTAAAATTGGTATAGTGCGGCTGGTGCTGTTTTTAGCCTAGATAATTCGATGCTAGGTCTAAAACACTGACTTGAATTTTAGAATTTTCGTTCCGTTGTGATCAAATTGAATGAATTGAAAATGAATGGAAGAATGATTAGCTGCACGTAGTATCTCTGGAGGACCGGGAGGACAGACGAGGCATAGTTGAACAAGCCTATTGAATATGCATAACATACTAAAAGCGTCAGTGGTATATGTACAATACCGGAATGGTATACGAATAACGTCATAGAATGTTGGTATATGGTTAAGTAGGTGGGTTAATTTATTGCTATAGCATTTATACGTTCAGCGCTGAGTAATGTCTAGCCCGGCGTCATTAATGATGGAAATGATAGTGTCAATCGAAACGTGTTTGTGCTTCGGTATAAAATTTTGTTGTTGAATGTTTTCATCTGGCGAAATTTCTTCTCTTTGAAGTTGATGTTTGTTTTGGATTTTGGCAATACACTAAACTGAAATGGTAATGCTTTGTTCACTCAAGACTTCCAATGTTTCAAAGAAATGGATACGGAAACTAGACCTAGTTTTAGTTAAATTAATGGCAACCGCATCTTTGGCGGTCCGAAATATTAGTCCCTGGACAAAATCATTTGGGCCTGGGATTATTCTTTAAAATTAGCCAACCGAAATCCCAGATCCTAGAAGCCAAAACAGTTTTTTTAAAATACCTCGACGCTTGTGTAGCCAGTAGGAAGTGATTGAAAATAAGGCTCGGAAGGAGTTGTGATCCGTCAGACCAGATCCAGAACCGTCAGACCGCTCATCTTCACCTGAACCTGATCTTGACCTGAACTCGAACCGAAATTTCAGGCTCAACCCAAACTTTCAATTTTCAATTTCAGGCCCTAACCGGACCTAATCTACCTGAATATTTCGTAATCAGGTCGGGTTTGGCTTGAACGCAAAAATGAATATTCAGACTCACGTCAAATTCGAGTCGAACGATTTCAGTTTAGGTTCGGTTCAACTTCGAGTTGAGCCCGAAGTTTTGGTTCAGGAAACCCTTTTCTTCAGATACATGAAACGTACAAAGTCGTGAAAATTTTCATTCGAAAGGTATACTTCAAGGGCGAATAGGAATTGGACATTCATCCACACTGATCTATGAGTAGTTGAAAAGTAGGTAAAAATTTGACTTCGGTGAAACGTCTAACAATTCATCTGCATCCGGAATATCGAAAGCCTGTTTCCTCGTATTCCTACTGGTCTACACAGACCAAAGCCACCATTCATGTATGGGTAGTGTAGGGAAGGAGACTCACTCCCTTTACTCGCAAATCCACATAACAAAGAAAAGATTTGACCAACGAATACTTTTTCTGCAGTCCCTACTCTGCTGCCAGGTATCAAGAAATATCGGTAAAATCCGTCCAAAAAAACCGTCGAAACTGGCACTGATATTAACGTAACATATTCACAAGTTGTACGGAGTAACACACACTCATACCAGTCGGTAGTAGACAAACAGTTTGTTGTAAATTCTGGACTTAAATTAAAGTCTTGGGCTTGTGTTTGAATTATCTTTTACAAATATGAAACAGACGAATTTTTACTCAATCGATAAATTTATGTTTCGGTTAGTCTCTGTGTCAAAGTCCAATGTAAAATGATTGAACAAAAAATCAACTGGAAATAACAAAGTTTTTACAGGTCGGAATGGTGGCCTTAGCCAGACTACCTTTTCTTGTTATGCAATTGTATCAAAATTGTATCTGTATCCGAAACTTAACAGTGGAGTTTGTCCATCGTTCTTTGTCGTTTACACTTCGAAGGGAACCAAACAAATTAGATGGTAGACGGTAGCTCAACAAATGAGTACGGTAAACGAGGTAGCTACCTGAGACGTCAGCTATTGTAATTGCCGTTTTGGAATGACTCTGTATGGTAGGATTGATTTGGTTGAATGTCACGGAATTCTGACGTCATCACGGATAAAAACTTCGTCAAACTCAAACATGAAAATTACTATGAAACAATTGCGCTTTATCGAATGTTTCCCCCAGAAAAAAAAATTCTCTCTGTCTCTATGTCCCATATCACAATCGGTATCTTAACTTCATTTATAATTCAGTTTATTATTCGCTGATAAGACCTCGGCTTTCAAACATACATCAACGATAAAACACATTTTTGCAGTCTAGTTTCATTTGACACAAATAAAATATCGCTGACATCATAATAAAACAGCATAAATTCCGAAAAGAACACTACGAATTTATTGCTGGTATTGAGCGCAAAGCCCCGAACAGTGGAGAGCATTAAATTCCTTTTTGATATTTTTGATATGAAAGGATTGAGTTTTTAACGATGCACTTCCATCAAATTTTATGCTCGAAACTTATTGACTTATAATTCTAGACATTAACATTAAAGGCGGGTGGTAAAAGATTACGGTGGTTTTTCCATTTTGCAAGTCTCCTTTTCCATATTGAAAAATCGGACAGTACACTGCATCATATACATACCGCACTCCTACTCTGCACTCCACCATGTCTGCGTGGTAGCATTGATGAAAGAAATTTTACATAAAAGCTTTTCCATAGTAAGGCATCATTTAATCAGATTAAATGTAAGTAAAGGGACCGTCCATTGTGGACGGGACCACACGACCGGTACGAGGGAGAAGTGTGACAAAGTCATGTTATTGGAAAATTGTACACAGAAAAATCTAGAACGGAAATTATGCCAAACACTCCGAAATGGTCTCTCAAACAAGAATACAGGTTGTCTGAGGGGTAGTATGAGCATTTGGTTGTATGGTATACATTTAATTACGAGGATAATCCAGGTTCCCTTCAAACGGTTTTCATCGTAAATAGAAGTACTGTTCAACTTCAGTTAGATTTCAATGTCCAAACCACTCTGTATTCGCACTAGACGTCGAATGTCACCATTAAATGTTCGCAGATTACAATCATTTTATTTGTGGTCCATCGGTTGCACGACGTTATTCCCATACAGCCGCAGTACGGAGGGTCACTGAACTGGCCATCTATGCATTGGATCACCCATGCAGAGCTCCAACTTTTTATCTATTTTTTATCTCTCCAAACTTTTTCTCTACGCTAAAAATGTATTAGAATCGATTAGAATTCATTGAAACTAAAGTTATTGAAAGTGAGATCAAACAACCGACTCAGCCAAAGTAAAGGTAGAACCGCAAAGTTTTGATTGGTAATACTTTCAAAAAATTGTAATCTCCGTTCCGCTGCATGTCCTAAACAAAGCATCAATCTACGTCATAAGGACTACTGATTCTTCCTTGTCTCATTGGATTGTATTTATAAAAAGAATTGTAATCAGAAATTGGGAAGGATCACCATTTGTGCCTTTGATTTGAAACCCCTCTCTGATCTATGAAAATGACAAATTTGCAACCTATGCATGTTCGAGACGAGTCAAACGTCCAGACATTTGTCTTTGTACATTCAATAATAACAGCAGCTGATTTACAACCTGATTTAAGTTGTGGTTGTTAGATTGACTATCCTATTATTGATGCAGTAACACTACGGCCATCGGTCCAGAAAATCAGAGAAACTTGTTGGTGTTTTCCTAACTCACAAATATAATCCATTTATTATGTAAATAACTGACCTTTGACATCTAAATAGCTAGATGTAGGTGAATGTATATGCGATGTGGTCGACACGTAAAGTGTTTCGAAGTCTAAGAGTGGAGTTTTGGATTAAATGGAACACTTCCGAGAATTTTTATTTGATAGCTTGCTACTTGCTGCCGTCCTGTCGTCGGGTCACGTTCCTTGGATGTGTGTTACAATCAAAATCGACTGACCCACATCGGACGAAACTTACTCGACTTATTATAGTGACCTTATTTCTTAAGGACCCTGTCACTATCAATACGGGAGTTCATGTTTGAGCTAAGGCGTATCGACTGTCATATTCATCAACCAGATCGGACGACACTTATTCAACTCATCATAGTGACAAAAACGTCATGAAATTTCGTATTTTACTCTCCGATTTTGTTCGACTGGTTACCGGCACTAATTTTCTGGCGCTGGATGAACCTCCTACCCCCACTTTTTATTTACATTTACAATACTCGGTCACACATTTCAAATTGAAAAATGGTGAGATGAAACTTCTTTTCAAAGTTCGTCTGTTTTGATATCATTGCGCGCTCACACAAAAACAAAATATTCTACACTCGATCACAGACAGTTAACAAACTGCATTTGGAAAGCTATAGATCACCTTCCAGAACGCCATCCACGTGTCGAAAAATGCCACTCACAAAACTAAGATTACGTTTGAAAGTGTAAGCGTGTAGACAATCTATTTTACAGAATTCTGCGAACAACGAATTTATGTGATGTCAGATTCGACCTTGCCATAAGACGCTGTCATCACGAGAATACACAATATTCGTGTTCACATGTTCTGTATAAGCGAACGTTCTATCCATATGCGAATTTCGCATATCGAAAGAGAAAGGGTATATGGAACATGGCAAAAGATTTATGAATTCGTTTAGTGAAACAACGCAGACAAAAAAGGAAATTATTTATTACACGGCCACACAGAGAGACATACTATGACAGGGCCTACTTCCAAAGAAATCAAACCCTTGAAAAATGGAAATGGGAAATTTGGTTAAAAATTCATAAAATTTCAAGAATTTTCGTTTCTTCTTCCTTGACAACATCTTTTTTGCCTTTGCCTTTTATATCCACATGTAAAATTCTCATTATGAATTATGTAAGGCGATCCTTGTTAATTCATAAATATACTTTCTGATTTTGATGTGTACACAAATACAAATACATAAAGCTGTCGTTTATAGGAACATTATAACGTTACACAATGATCGTTCTCATACAAATTACTGATTGTCGGTTGTCAGGCTGTCACTATGTCATTTAACTTTTTGATAAAGCAAACGCTAAGAATTAAGGCATCGTACACAAATGACATCACGCCGTGAGGTGGTGAGGAGACATCAAAACCGTGATGGATTCCGACGGGAGGTGGAGCAAAACAGGAATTTCCATAAAAGCGCTCAGATATTTTTAATCTTTTTCGCTAAAATTAAATAATTGCCCAAAGTTTGGCAAATATTTCCGAGGCCATTATACTGAGAAGGTCTCCTCAAACAGATGTGCGACGGACACATCACTTTTCATACAAAAGTTTCACCACGTCATACGGCTGTGGTGAGTTTTTGGTATGGTAAAGGTGTGACGGCAACATTAACTGAAAAAATGGAGGGTGGCAAGACCTCATCAGTATTATAGCATGGAGTATTGCGTTGATTTGTTTCTGTTTAAAGAACACGTCAAAGTGGTTCACCAGAAAAACAAAAACTTCAAGTGCGCCCAATTCGTGTGACTGCTCATTGAGCAGTGCTCAACGTGTCCAAACGAGCTGCTGGCAATAATATCCAGTGATCAAAAGCACGAAGATGTGGAGTGGGTCCATGTCGATGACGACCAACGATGCATGATCGAAATAGAGAAATAAACGCTAAGAAAGCCAAAGTTACGTTCATTGAGGAATATATGGCTGGAGTATGGAGTAATGTGACGTAATATTCTAGTGGGAGTTGCCTCATGTGATGCAGCGTGACTCTGGCGGGGAGAGGGAGAGGGAAGAGCCAAAAATGCCCGAATTTGGTGTGACGTCATTTGTGTACGGCCCCTAAGAGTTCTTCCCCGAGCTATGGAAATTGGAATATTTCTAAGTGATGTAAATACACAACGCAGTCGGACTTTTGAGTGAAGACATTCAAATTCCGCGGTGGTGTAGGTAGAGGTACATTATGATACCCTATCTCTACTTCCAACGAAATTTGAATTTCTTTCAGGAGGATAATAGTAGCATACGGAGCAGTCTCATTCAAAACATTGTCCCGAATTATTACTCATTCGTTTGAGGTTTTTTTTTTTCAAAATAAATTTCAATTTATGAATGGATTAGCAGCTAGAGATGTTTTTTCACACATGTGGCATATCTTCCACACATTACATAATGTACTAGGCTTAACGGGCTGATAGCTCAGTGATAACAACATGCAGAAACTTTTACACACATTCATACGCAGTGTATCCATTACCTCCATACACATGATAGACACATTATTCTATTCATGTGTGTGTGTTGTTTATGGATGTGTATGGATGTATAAACATAAACACCTTCGCATCTCTCTCTCTATACCAAATAAAAAAACTCAATTTAATTATTCATCAGCTTCGCTTGATGGAAAAAAATATTTATACGGCACATCGTTTATGTATTTAGACGGTGATATATTTGAATAAACAAGAACCATAACGTAGATTTCGTATTGAAATGAGATGAAATCCCTAACTTTGTAACTCGGATTTTTATCGTGAGATTTTTTTTCCATTCTTTTTTCCCCCCATTTTGTTTGGGGTGGTTGGTTGGCTCGGCAAAATTCTGTGTTGAAGAAATTTTTAAATTTTCCAATGATTAATGACATTTTCATATTAGAGATTTTAATAAAATTCCTTCTCTGTTTCGCTTCGCAATGATATTCTATAATGTACACTGGTGAAATCATTTTTGCACAGAAATTATACTGCTATCGCATACGTGTCACATTATATGGCGAATTCCATGTGGTTTTCTATGCTTTTAGCAGAGAGTCATAGCGTGTGGAATGCATATGTGGAACGAATAATCAGGATGGAAAGAAACAAAACCCACGAAAAGTAAAAATTTATCTTGACTCGCTGCACCTCCAGGAAACTCGTTTTCCGTGACGGCCACTAGTGGTAAAACTCATTTTTGGAGAGCTTAACTAGTAATGGCCACATTACCTCCACTAGTTAAAACACTTTCCCTCGCTCGTAAAGTAAAACGCCATATTTTACACTTGGAGTAACTTACTGATACATGCTCGTTCGGAAATTTGAATTTCGACGCCACACTCAACAAAATTAAAATTTCGAAACAAGCATGTAAAGTACTATTACTTAGCAGTCGCACCAACCCAAGTGGGTTTTCACTGAATCCACAACTCGTCTCCACCCTGGTCTACCCTAGGCCGAACTTCTCCATTAACTGACTCCCAAATTTCGCGAATCTTCTTCCAAGCACCGGTTTCTCTCTCTGTTTTTGTCAAAATGTCTGTCTAAAGCAGCTTTCGTCGGCATGCGGATATCATCCATACATGCTACTTGTCCTGCTTATCGTAATCATGCTGAAAACTTATCTTGAGCTATGTTTGTTTAAGATATATCCGAATAAAACAGGCTGAAAACAACTCCTACTACGCTATTAACTCGTCTCCTTTCCACTAAGCGATTGAAGTTGCCAGTGCGAGAGTTCGATTCTCAACTGTGGCAGAAAAAAGAACCAATTTTCAGACGTGTATCCAAAACACAGCTGATTGTATTGGCCCGAGTCTGTGGTGGTTGGTGGAAAAAAGCTTTCACACGGCTAGCTGATATACTCCTACAGCCGTTGTACGTCAAAATGAACGGAGAAGCTGTCAATAATGAATGGAGCGTACGCCTTAGTGAGACCCCCTCCCCTGTAATTTGTGAATCATAATCAAATAAAGAAACGGGTTCTCTGGCTTTAAAATATAATTCGGATCGGGCTGGTGGTTTTCAGTTTACATAGGCTTCGAGTTATCGGGCTGTGAAAATTCAATCAGGTTGGGTCCTGGTGGGAGGGTTTCGGAAAATCTACGACCCGATCATCTGGAGCTCATACGCGATAAATTCTGTACACAAAATATCTGAAACCAACAACCCATTGTCGGATGAGATATTATTTGGCGTCAGGAAAACCTCTATGTCTGTCTCACACATTTGAGCTCCATGTGTTATTCTTAGGGTTTGTTTGTAACCGTCATTCAGTTGCTGGAGGGGCGACAACCGAAACGTGATGAATTAAGGTTCTATGAAGGCTGCTCTAACAAAAGTTTTACAGATTTAGTTATTCAAAGACTTAGTTTCGTTCATCACGAACCACATGTCATGGAATGCGTCATATACATTAGGTATCTGACAGCACACAAAAGTCATTAAGTGATGTGTAAAATTTTGGATTCAGTTTCTCTTTTTCATTTCAAATATAATGAAAACAAAATGATGAATATGATACGCAATGATACGACGGTCCGTTGATATGCATGACTCTATCGTGCATGATGTTAAAACAATGGATGGCTGATTCATCATTCGGTCGAGGTACATTTAAAACGAACTTTCATCTCTAAATTAATTGAATCATACTCACCGAATTAGTCTGGTGCAGTTTGCGACAGTTTGCTACATTTAATCCTTTGTATTGTCTTTGACCTATAATCATACGCATTGCAATTTCATTGCTTTCATCTGTGGCAAATTATCGCTCATGCATCTTTGAAGTCGCTCCCCTGGAATGCTTCGAAAACGACATAGCGGAGAAGAAACGATGACGCAAGCTATGTTTTCCTTCAGTGAAAATGTAGTGGCTGTATTCCATTACATCCCATCATTAATCGTATCATTTCCCATAAATTATTACAACTATGACGGGGAATATTCACCGCCACAATCTCGTTCGCAACTATTTAAATCGCTAACATAACACCGCAGTCATTTTAATTATATTCCCAAAATTGTATAATTTGGGATACTGCCATCGTATGTGTACGTATGTGTGCAAATTCAATCTGAATATTGGATGTGACATCTACGTTCCCGTTTAATGCCCTGGGACTGTTCTAATGAAAATTGATCACTCAGCGGTCGCAGGTATAGCCGGAATACTTGCATGTTTTCTAGTCTAGTCTAGTATATGAATATGAAGTGTTAATTGCTGCAAGATAGTTTGTGTTGCTTTATAAATGGGGGGAGGACGGTCATTCATTTTGGAATTAATTGAGTAGTTGCAATTTTAGCCCAGCCATGTTGGCAGGTTATAGGTGTTGTGATGAGTCTTGCAACACGTTAAATTATGCAAATTAACAAATTTTTGAATCTCTAGAAAGATGCACGTTCCACATCATTAAACAGAACACCTGCTGTCCAAGTGTCACCGTTCCATAACTGAGAAAAATTATTTGTTTTCCACATACGCCCATAAATATGCATTTTCAGCATAATTTTGTTTTCCCTGCTCACACCAAACTGGATGGTTATGAAATTGTAGCGAGTGTTCAAGTTCATGTATGGATGCGTTCATATAGTATGAATACCGATGAGCTTAAATGAATATCAAGACATAAGGGGCCGTCCATAAAGGACGTTCGCAGTTTCTGGGGAATTTATGACCCCCACTCTCTCCGCACTTTTTCAATTCCTACAACATGCCATTTCATGCCAAACCACCCTCCCCCCGTCTCTTGTGGATGTCCTCTATGAACGACCCATAGGTTTAGAAAACGAAGAAGTCTGACGTAGTACAGATATTTGTTTGAGGTAAACAAATTGCCGTCGCAACAACGGACACATTTTTTCAATTAAATTTTCGAAATAATTTACTTATCAACCGCTCATTTCATCATAAATTTGTCAGAAGAGTAATTACATCTACCTGCCGTAACAATGGCAACAATTTATAAATTCATTTACACATCAACCTATTGTGTATCAAAGTGAAGAATATTTCTTTAGAACAAAACGGCACCAAGTGAACCATTTTTATTTTGGTCTTTTGGCGTTATGATGAGCGCTCTTATCAGTCAGTACCGGACTGGCTCGATAAAGCCCATCGGTGGCTCCATGCAACTCTCTTGCAAAAGGCTCACAAAATAAAAAATTTTATACAAAAATGAAAAAGGCCCACTATATGGCCAGCCCGGGCCTGTTTTCAGTAGTTTTCAAGTTTCCAAGCAAAAAAGATAGAGTACGGAAAGAATATGCAATGTACCAAATCGGGTCGCACCACAATGCAGCATCGCGACGAGTTTTAAAATGTAATGAAAACTTTGCGAATTGTTTTTTATTATCTTTTTTTGCAAAACTTAAAACAGGTGATAAGGACGATCCACCACCCCCATATTATGTAATGAAAAAAGGGAACATATTTCACTGGTCACAAAATGAAATAGCGCCGGCTTTCTGCATTGTCCCAGGGTGATTTGTTAGCTGGCACATAGTAAGTACCAGCTTTCGACAAAAAAGTGTACGCACAAAAAGCTATCCAAAAATATCATAAATTTAAATATTGTTTTATGAGCACTATATGTTTTGCATAATACAAGGATAACGACTTCTCATATTGCATTATATTGTTTCTGCAACGGCACTGCGAAAAGGGAACTTTTTTCATGCATGTGTATGGGGTGGGTGGGTGAATTTAGTAACTTTTTATCACTTCTCACTCGATTCATTTTTATTCCCCCTCAGATTTCCGTTTTCATCACTTCTTTTGAATCATTGAATTTTAAAGAAATTCTGGTTTGACCAAATTTTGAACCCCCAGCATCAAAACTTACAACCACGGATCCTTTGTTTTTATTCAGGTCATCACGTAAATCATGGTGGCCTACCAATCGCTGCTAAGAACTGTTCTATACTTACAGCAGCACATCCATTGAAGGAACCCCATCACAGTCTCAGTCGACGGAACTTTGGACAGTTACATACTAAATGTGCTTTCGTTTCTTCTCCTAACTCACAGAAACATCTCAAAGCATACGAAAGCCTCAATTTGACTGAAAGCTTGACTCCTAAATCCAGTGTCCCCTCTCCTAGTGTTTCTCGTGTTTACGCTTCACCCAATCATTCAGAGCTTTCGCACGCAATTGAGGTATCGACAAGTACGGTTCTGGTTCACATGTTCGAGCTACCCAATAGAGAAAAAGCCCGGGTCGGGCACAAACCTCATCGAGAATTTTTTGTGAATTTCGGACAGGGAATAGGCCAAGTCGATCACAAACCCATCGGGCACATTTTTGGGCGTAGTATTTTCTTTCTAATTTCGAGCAGAGAACGGGTCGGGTCTGTCATCGAAAAAGTGATGCCGACTCATCTCTACACCGAGCCTCTCGTAGCCAACTTATCTGCTTTCATTGCCTTCTACACCAGAGTGTCCTCTGGTATCAAAAGCAGTTTGATTACTCAGACCTATTAGGTAGTTCTGACACTTTCACCAGCATGAAAGTCGTGATATAAAGCGCCTTAATCATCCGTATATTGTCAAGACATATCAGGATGTTTTCACCTTGTGTCTCTACAGGCAAACCTTCTTGAGCTGCCATAAGTGCAGCGAAAAGTTCTGCCTGTGGTACACTACCGATTTCCCCTAGATGGAAAAGCCATACCATAACCAGTTTCCCGAATATACACGCCAGCTCCTGTACTCTTTGACGTGGAATGTGGTTGCTTTTGTCATACGATTGGCATTGACTTCGCCTTTGCCTCGGGATAAAAGTTTCTCATTTAGTAAACAAATTCAACTCAATCCCATTCCGCAACTTGTTGCATAAATAACTGCTTTATGCAATGAAGACCACCCCAAACTGTGTACATCAATATGCTAGATCATTTTATCTGCTTACATTATGGGCGTTGAATGAATATGCATACCGTAGTTGCTTTGTGTGGATAGGCTTCAACGAAATTAATTTTTAAATAATTAATTCGACTGTTTTCCAGTTCACGAAGGGTGCGTAAAGTGTACTCTTGCGGGTGAAACAAAACAAAAAATCGTTATTTAAAATGTAACTCTTGCATCTTGCTATAACGGTTAATGAGATGTGTGATATTCGGTTCTCAATTGGAATTTTAAATGTTTATTCTATGGAGACAGATGGTAGAACTTCGTTTTTTTTCTTCGTCGGATGATATTTTTTCAGTATAATTTCTATCCTGGTTATGAAAAGCGAACTTTTTCTAGGGTCTCCCCATTGAAACAGGGCTCCTTTTATTATGCAGCTTCAATTCAGAAAACGTTTCAATCAACATTCATTCCTCTGTCTTTTTTATGTTGAAATTTTTCCATTAAACAAATCATCAAAATGGAAGAGCGCATACTTTCGCTCAAAATTCCTTTACATTTTATTCGTATACCAATATCAATTCAAACGCGATTTTCTTTCCCTTCCGCATGAATGGCTCTCGCATCTGCAAGCGGCATATTAAAACCGAGTTTATAATCAACAAAGCTAAGCTTTATTACGTAATTACGTTCAATTCCATTGAATTTTTCAATATTCTCCCCGGCTCATATATATATTAGGCTGCTCTAAAGGTAAATAAGTTGAAGAAATCGACTGAACTAGACAATGGGCCAAACAAAAAAGAAAAACGGTGCGATATACTATTTTGTAGATTATTGAATTTTATAAATTCAGACATGATATCACTTCTACAATATTTTGCCTGAGTGTGTATGCCGAAGATGTATATGCATTGAGATCCAGTTCCCTTGAACTCGTTACTCGTTCCGAAACTAATTCGGTATAAATGGAAAATTTGTTATTCATACCACGAGCTGTGTTTTTGGGGATGAAATTGTTTTGATATTTCTTGCCTGGTGTGTTGTTCGAGATAAAATGTTTTTTAGTGAACGATATAAATATACGCCACGATTTCGTGACTGAAAATCGACTGGAAAAATGTACAATATTTATAACATTCGCATATTTGCTGTGAACTGTCAAAAGGGAAATGAACATAGTTCCGTGCTGTAGGTGAATTCAACTGAAGATGTGTTCAAGGATATATACACACTGTTGTAAGAGGTAGCGCCATTCGCCAATTTTTCGGAAAAAAGTGGTGAAGTTTTTGTGTGAAAAGTGGTGTATCAGCTGTTTATCTATATGGCAATACCTCCACGGCAGTACGGTTATAGTGTATGAGTGAACAAGAGAGAACAGTTATTGTTGTATTATGTAGGGAAAGGAGATCCACACAATTTGAAATCTACGAATTTCTTGATTTATCTTAAGGACACAGTTCCAAATGTTTATACCGAAATTTCCATTCTGTTCTTCAATTTTTATCATGATCCAATCATTGTTACGGTGACAAGCCTTTCGATTAATTTTTCTCTTCTCGTTTATTCACGGGATTGTCCACTAATGACGTCCACCAAAAAGTCGACATTTTTGACACCGCCTTTCCCCCGTTGTCCACTACTCTCCAAATTCGAATATCCTTCCCCTTGTGAACGTCCCCCATTCTAAGAGCCGATTCTGTTCGATTTCGACTAATCCCCCGTCCTCCAAGTGGACG
This sequence comes from Phytosciara flavipes, assembly GCA_026413405.1. NCBI lineage: Eukaryota > Metazoa > Arthropoda > Insecta > Diptera > Sciaridae > Phytosciara > Phytosciara flavipes. The sequence continues at coordinate 38,383 of JANTFA010152638.1, forward strand.
TAATTTATGGACAGCTTGTAAGAACCTAAAAACCATTGAAGGGTAAAGGTGACGCAAGTCCTTGTGCGTGACTTCCAAAAGGATGTCGTTTTATCCGACACATTATGAACATGGACGCAATAAATCTCTTACTGAAGAAACTTCTCAACAAAAATTTTAGCAAAAAAAATGGCGTCACAAAATAGTTGATGTAGCGCGAGACTGACAATGAATTGTTACCTTGAACTCGTACGAATTATGAAAAAATAATGTTTGGGGCGTTTGAAGTCAAAGACGTAAGTCAAAGAATTGCTGTAAATGTGTTCCTTAGTCTTCAATTTTTTTGTAGCAGTACAGGACTTGCGTCACGGCGCGTACACCCTGATGTGTACTGTTACGTAGTATCACAAAAGCAAAGAAATCGATTGAGATTACAAACATATTTCATGGCATCACTCGCCATTCTCAAGTTAAACTTGACGACATAAACCGTACATCTCCAGCCCAAGAAAAAATTGTTCCTGAACACGTTCGCGTAAATGGAGGTAATATTGAAAACGTTTTATTAACACACCCAGTAAGAGTCGAGAATCTTTTTTCAAGCCTTTCAAGACATCTAACAATTTATATCGAATTTTTCGAACCTTTTTCTGTTACGTTGTTCCCTTGACCCACATATTTATGTGAAGCAATCCATGATCGCATCCCGTGACTCACGTAAACTTTTAACTTTAAGCTAGACTATCTAGGCAACTCAGGGGCTCGGTCCGCTAATAGATAACAGAATTTCATGGGAGATTATGTTGGAACACGCACTTTTCGGTGAATTTTTTTGGTATATTCCTAGTCTACGACTCTAAATCACATCTTTTCTGATTAGGTGGATTTGCGAGTTTAGTTATATCAAAGGTACATTCATCGTTACCCATGCGTGAGTGATGTCATTTTTAAGCTCAGATCAGTAGCAATAGGAGGAAACAGCCTTTTGATATTTTGGTTGCGTTTCGGATGCAGAGAAACTGTTGAATGTTCACTGGAAGTATTCTTAACTTCTATTTCAACTAATCGTAACTTAGTGTGGCTGAACTTTAAGCCCAATGAGACGTCATTTCCCTTTCAGAGAACAAAATCATCCCTCGAGATTTCAAAATCAGCAGAGATAAATTTTTTTTAGTCGAATATAAGCTTGCGCCAGTTTTGAGCCAAGATAGCTTATTTTGAAGCAGATTCCAGGAAATAGAAGTTACTCAAGGGACTGCTAACTTTTAACGGGGACTTATAGCTCAAGTATGCCAAATTCAAGTATTTTTCTTGATGTAGGAAAATCCGACAATTGATAAAAGTCAAGATCGACGAGTCTGGCAGCACCAAATATGGCCCTGATACACGAAACTCTAAAATTTTCAGGAAATGACTTGGCGCAAGCTTATATTCAGTTCTCTCTGCTGATTTTGAAATCTCAGTGGATGAGTTAAGTTTTGTATCCTCGAAAAGGTCAAAATCGAGGGACCCTAGTCATTTATGAAAGGTCCCTTATGAGTGTGAGTGGAACTTGTGAAATTTCTTTTAAGAGGAATTTTTCACTTTGCATTACCCAAGCGCCACGGGCTACAGATTTTATTCTCTCTCTCTATACCGCCATCAAGTTCTAGTGCTATGTAGTCGACGAAGATGTCATCAATAATGATAATAAAAAATAATAGAAAACTCCCGGCCTCTTCGCGAACGTTATACAATATTAAACATTGTTGTTATTTTCAATTAACCAGAGAGCTAACACAATTACCGCTGTACATTATTAGCATTATGTATTCCGAGCCGGATACACTTTCCCTGCTATAGAATGAGTGTGCTACACATATACAGAAAACCACATCGTTACCCATATGTGTGGATGGTGTTTTCAGTGTTTTTCTACCACCCTTTTCAAAAAATACAATACCACACAATATCAATTTAAAACCAATTTCGTTCTCGAATTTATTAGACGACAATTTGATTTTACTTTTTTTTCTGTGTCATGGCATGGCATGAATTTTACATAATATTTTTTTGTTATTATTTTTGTTGAGTATGATTTTATTGTGTGTATCGGAATAAGGAGCGTATGCTGCACAATTTTCCAATCAATGCGGAAAAGGGGGTTGTAAAATACCAAATTAAATTTCAGAGCTTTTTTTTGTTGTCTCGTTATGGCGGCATTTTTTAACAGTTTTTTCTTCTTCTTCTTCTTCTTGTTCTGCTTTAATTTATGAATCCCATTAGGAAAGAACATTCACAGAGGACGACTGTGTTGTATATGTTCGAGACGAACTTATGTTTGCACTTAACATGTCACAGCACGTATTAGGAGCTGTTCACATATTACTTCATACTCCGAGGGAGAAGGGGTCTACAGCACGTGACGGTCCTAACTAATTTCGGTCATGTTTGACCCTTTTTGCGTGATGACGGAGGGTGGGTGGGGTGTAATGATTGAAAATGACATAGAATAGCGTGACGTATTATGTGAACATTCCCTTATCCCTTTACCTCTGTATAACTTTTAGACCTTTTGGACCTGCACGAAGTACTAGAGTAACATTGGTCTTATTGTGTCGTTTATAACACTTGTCATTCGAAGTGGATAGTAAGGGAGAAGCAAATCAAATTCCAAAAAATCCACTGAATTCCCAAAAATTCCATATCAGAACAGTGGCAGAAGCCAGTTCGCTGCTTTAAATAGCAACATGTCTGCTCAATGGCACTGGTTTGCATGTTGGAGGTGTGCGGTTGTTTTCCTATTGTTTTCCAAGTAACCCTCAATAACAGAACCTAAAGTATAGTAATATACTTCGGTGTTGCTGTATCATAGCGAGACCGTCCACACACTTATTTTGTGTCGATATTCGAACGTCTAGTACTCCGTTCGTTATTGCACAACATTTGTTGGTTTAAATACCACCACTTGTTTCGCATGTGACTACAAGGCCAGTGAAGAAGCGATATGAAATTTTATAATTTCTTTTCCCTTATGATTCGCTAGCCTTGTACATGCAAAAACAGCATATGAATAGCCACTACTGTCGCCACGGCCTGATGAAATGTTGGCAGAAAAAATTGCATTGTACTGTCTCTCAGATGGCTCTCAACAATGGCAGATGTCATTTCGCTATTCCAAAAATTCCATCGACGGACCTGTCCCAAAAATTCCACCAGCGGCTACCCCCCATTTTTGTAGAGAGCTGAACTTTAGTTACATAATAATCTTGACGGAAGTACAAACATCTTTTCATTTTAGATTGAAAGCTTTAAAAGTTTATTGAGTTAACGTTCGAAGATGAGTTTTCGATCGAAGCAATTCCTCGTCATAGTGGACCAAGTGCCATTTTCAAGATTTCCTGTGCATACATACAATTACGATGTTATCAGCTCAAAAACAATGAAAAAATTTGCTCAGTTAATTGAATGCCATAGAGATTTACGAGTCACAAACGTGTCGTGGGGATCATCCATAAATAACATCCACCGTTTTTCCCGTTTTCCTGACCACTCTCCCCCATCGTCCACGGTTTTTGTTAGACATCTTTAACATGGTTTGTCACATTTTGCCATCCCCCTCTCATCCCTTCAAAGTGGCCGTCATTTATGGATGGCCCCTTGTGACTTATTGTTGAAATTATTTCTGGAGATTTTAGATTCATTTCACGTAGCAAGAATTGTATGTACACTTGGAATGGGATTTCGTAATTGCACTATACGTACACTTTAAACAACCCATACACCCATACATAATCACTTTAAACAACGTTAGGTGTACATTTCGCCCAATAGACGTTCAGGTAACCACTCATCAACTTGAAAAACTACGCCGTTGTTTTGTACTTGCACGTGTAATTTTTCAAATCTTATTCCCCTCGAAATCGTCTGACGCCCAATAAAGCGAAGTATTCCAATTTACCTAACAAAAATACCGCATGATGGTCAGATTCTTTTGAATTTATTTATTTTTCATTTGTTCAGCCCTTGAAATTGTATGTACTTATCAGAGTAAACAAATGAGACTAACTTGAATACCAACTAGAATATTCACTCTGTGTAATATTCGTGGCTATTCTCTCTTGAATGAACTTAATGTTGATGTGAAGTACACATTTTCCAGTGGCGCCAAGTATAGGAGGAGGGAGGGAAATTACAGCGTAATTTTAACATTTCATTTGCGAAACAGCGTCCAATTCGAGGGGGTAACCACTGGTGGAATTGTTGGGACAGGTCGATGGAATTTTGAAAAATAGGAAATGGAATTTTTGTAATGAATAGAATTTTGGAATATTTGGAATTCTTGGAATGTTTAGTGGAAATATTTTCGAATCGTTGAGTTGGAATTATTGAATTAGAATCGGAATTATTGGAATTGAAATGGAATATTTAAAATTTAGTGGAATTTTTGGAGTTTAGTGGAGTGATTGAAATTCAATAGTGGAAATGAAATTATTGGGGCAGATTTCTAGCCAGTGGCTACCGACTGGTTCCAATTCATAGATTTCTAACACTGAGTTTCGTTTGGGTAAGTTCAGACAAAGAGCGTTACCCCACATGGGTAAAATTGAAAGCGGCACCCATGGTATTACGCACCATACACTAATCCTCATTCTTCAAATACACTTCAAACTCCAGTTTAACTAATCCCTAGTATATAGACAGTAGACACCCTTCTCGTACCCAGTACTCGTAACTTTCCTATTAGTATGTTTGTATAATATGCTAAAGTAAACCTTTTTACGAGCAACAAATAAAATCCAAACTTTACCGGCCTTAAATTCAACTCGAGTAATTACCCTCATCCGAAAATATACCAAATTAAATAGACTGTATACAATTATGTATCCACCCCCCGTTCCAACTGACGAACTGCAGCGCAAAACCACTATCTCCTTTACACAGAGACGCCATGAGGAGAGAGAGGGGGGGGGGATACCTACACACACACAAAATATACCTTTCAAATGCGAAGCATTTCGTTTAGCCAAAATAAACAAACAAACACCCGAAAATATTTCGTCATTGAAACCCCTTTTTCGTTTGTTCAACATATATCCACATAAAGTATAAGCCGTATGTCCTCTTCAGGAAAATTTATGTAAGCTTCTACATGTTTGAACGCTCTTCGGACCGTTTTATGCAAATGCGTCTCCTCCATGTATCAATTTAAGCTTTTTCTGGTTTTCTTGTGTGTGGTACACAAAGAAAAATCGCTTCGCGTCGTTTTCTCGTTAATACTGTTTGCATGGAAGCAAATTTACATACGAAAAGAAAGGGTTGACATTTTACCCTATACAAGAATGGAGATT
>JANTFA010152639.1:0-32943 GCA_026413405.1 Phytosciara flavipes
CGACGCTTCAGATACGTCATCAAAGAACAGCCCAACAACTCATCAGCATATCCTCGAGTACTGTCGTAGCGTCTCAAACCATACACGAAGCGCACACAAGCACTAAAGGCTCCTTCTAACGAACGAGCATCAGAGGCTGACAAGTTCGACCATACCTGGGTGTATACTTTCATTGGTTGAATTGAACTGGTCTCGGGGTCACACGTCAAAAATTCATGATTAAAAACAAAAATTGAGAGTGAAGCTCAGTTTCAATTTGTATGTGATTTCTCCCATTTTGACGTATGACCCCGAGAGCAGTTGGATTTAATTGATCAAAAAGTGCACTCCTTTAACACTCAATCTTGTTTTAGTATGAAATGTACGTCGTGTCGAGTTAAATATCAAACGACGCGACGTCCAATGCAATATTGGCCAGCAGCTTACTCATCTGATGCGACAATAAAGAGTGCGAAAAAACACATGAAAATGACATTGTTCATAAATTCGAGTTTTTTTCGGCAGATGTCGTTTTCGCATTTCATTCTTCACACTGACATAATTTTATTTGTAACCTCTCTGGGTATCTCTACGTAATTTCAATATTCCATCGGACTAATTTTCAGATTTTCACGATAATGTTCTCTACGACTTAGCGACATGACTTTCAATTGAAGCGAGAAATTCCAAGCACAACATGTATATGGATCATATTGGTAATCTGCGCGATTATTCTGCTCTAAAGAACGAGAAATTCAATGAAGAAAGGGTGTCGACACCAACTTCAACGGAACAGGTACAACTGTTGTTTTATTTTGCGCCCAACACAACGAACATTTCAGTATTAATTCCCATCCGCCGACGTTTTCCCACAGATCAAAACAGAGCGACTGGTTAGCCGATGCTATGAACGATTGGAGCAGTTGATTTACTTGGAACCGACACTACCAAAGATCTATCGAAGTGAACACATCAGATTTCTGGAATCGGGAATTAAAAATCTGAGCACAGCATACGAGTGTTTGGACAGCAGCCGACCTTGGATAGTGTATTGGATTTTGAATGCAGCACATCTACTCAATCACAAGTTCAGTGATGCATTGCTCGACCAGATTGTCGAATTTTTAATAAAATGTCGTTCTCCGAACGGTGGATTTGGTGGTGGTCCGGGTCAGGTTCCACATCTAGCTCCAACATATGCAGCTGTTAACAGTCTGTGCATCATCGGAACGGAAAAGGCATACAAAGCTATTGATAGGTAAAGTTGTAAAGATCGCGTGTCCGAAATCAGCTTGAACATAATTGTGATTGATTCACAGGGCGAGTTTGAAGAAGTTTTTGATCAGCGTTCATGAGCCGAATGGAGCTTTTCGTATGCATGTCGGCGGTGAAATTGATGTGCGCGGCTGTTACTGTGCAATAACTGCGGCGAAATTGTCGAACTTTTCAAAGCAAGACGAAGCCGAGATATTCAAGAATACAGTCGAGTGGATAGTTAGTTGCCAGACGTATGAAGGTGGTATCGGAGGTGCACCTGATCTAGAAGCACATGGTGGCTACGCATTCTGTGGAATTGCAGCTCTAACGTTACTCGGATCGACTGGAAATTTAAATCTAAAATCATTACTGGTATGACGGTGCTAGTCGGCTAGATGGCTTGTCATTCGATTCTAATTCTCGATTTTCAGAAATGGGCAGTGAATCGCCAGATGCGTTATGAAGGCGGATTTCAAGGTCGAACGAATAAATTGGTTGACGGTTGCTACAGTTTCTGGCAAGGCGCAACTATACCGATTATTCAAGCCCTGATTCAACAAAATGGTACACAAATACTGCTCTCTCTCTCCACCTTCCATCTGACTAATCGTTCCATAATTTACAGAACCGTTCCTTGGCGATCTAATTGAACGACCGATTTTCGATAGACGTGCTCTTCAAGAATATGTTCTAGTCTGCTGTCAACGACCTGAAGGTGGCCTTTTAGACAAGCCTGGCAAGTAAGTGTCCATCGATTGACCTTTCGTTCGTTTATCTGATTGATTTCCGTTTTTCCTCCAGACCGCCAGACTACTATCACACGTGCTATACACTAAGTGGTGTGTCCATAGCCCAGCACTGTAAATATATGCAGCCATTTGTCATCGGGCCGCCGGAAAACGAAGTTCTACCAACACACCCGATCTACAATATACCGCCGTTAGCGTCGTGGAAAGTGTTCATGTATTTTCAGAAGAACAACGACGACATGTACGCTGAGTCGGAGCACAATAACTGTGACATTGTTTGGGGAGACGATAGCGAAGGTGATGAGTTTGTTCGTAGTGAGAGTCAACCGACTGAAACAGATGAAAGTTTTGAAATGGTTGACGACTGATATAATAATGGTCGGAGTTGTTTTCATTAATTTTTTCTATCTTAGTCTTTAGTTGCTAGAGCAGAGCCTTTGAATTTTTAATAAAGAATCGCAAACGAATTTTTTTGCATTTTTGATTGTTGATTGATGGGCTACAGATGAGGTCAAGGTTCCACCCTGTGGGTGAATAATAGTCACTTTAGGTGAAGTTGGCACAGTGACCTCTCTCCATTGGGTGAATTTTGCAGACAGGCGAAAACTGGAAGTAAGGTTGGTGCGCCCAACGAAAGTGTAGAGTAGGTATGACAAGATTCTATTATTATATGCCCGGAGGACAAAGAGGTTTTGTGAACGAAATTATTTCAATACTATTTTGACATAAACTGTGGGAATATGTTCGAAATAAATTGACCGATTGACCGGTGTTATGGACACAATAACGTCACTATGAAAAAGTCCATAGCTACAAGATGTTGCCGTTTACTTCAAACGCTTCAAACAAAAATTGCAGCGTCATTTTAGATACACATTTTTTGCTAATCTTTTTATGGAAATTTTTCATACGGCGATACCCTCTAATGTTCGCTGGTAGCGTTAAATTGACAAAAAGTCCGTTCAAAATTCAAATAATTTTCAGTTGTCTCGATTCATTGTTAGTTCCGCATTTTGAGTGTTTAAGTAGAGCAAAAACCAGTTGAATCCAACTGGTCTTGGGGTCACACGTCAAAAATTTATGCATGAAAACGAAAATTGAGAGTGAAGCTCAGTTTAAGTTTCTGATTTCTCTCATTTTGACGTGTGACCCCCCAGACCAGTTGGATTTAACTGATCTTCTTCAACTCTCAATGTGATCTCCCAATGTAGAGTATTGTATCATTGGATGTACACATAAATATTTCGGATTTTCTTAAAAGATCAATTACTGATTGAGTCAAACACCTGGTTACCTACGAGTCACGGGCCACGATACGTATTACTAAGATGCTTTCACAAAAATATTGGACTATTCAAACTATTACCATGGCGAATCCGTTGAACAAAAATCCATAAATTTCCGAAATCACCAACTGTAAAAGGCGCTTCGGTCTTCGGTGGCCGACATGCCTATAACACTTCAACTTTTTATAAAACAAATTCCTCGATCATTTCAAGGTGGTTTACATCAGGTTAAGACACCGCTGAGATGATCAGATCACGAAGGCGGTGGCACACAAATTTTCTAGTGGCGACATATGCCCGAGGGGCGGCTCACTTCTTTGGACTAAATGGACTAAATGTACTAAATGGACTAAATTGGACTAAATGGACTAAATCGCATTGGACTAAATGGCATTTGTCACCCTTTGAGATGCCCAACTTAAATTTTCTTTTTTTAGTTGGCATGAAAACATACGTTCTAGATGCGTTTGGACCCTCTCAGACTTTTCTATTCCGATTTAGAATTCTGGCTGAAGAAGTGATTTACCCCTCGCATATGCCCTTATAACATTTTGTATCACAATTTCAACTCAACAAAAAATAAGTGAAAAAACAAATAGATCTTTCTCGGCTCCTCGTTACAACGTATTTCAAGAAAATTCACTCAACATTAAAAAAGAAAATCTTCGGTTTCCGAATTTACATTAAAAACTCCCACGTTTACTAAAAATTCCTTGTTTCCGGGCAATCCTCATACTTCAAAGGCAAAAAATCCTCAGAGGATTGCCCTTTGTCAATGGAATTTACAAATATCTGCCACTCGAATGACTGCTCATATCAGTCTATCGACGCTCTTGACATTTTCACGCTCTTTTTTGTCGCTCACAAAAAATATTTTGACAATTCAATAAATTAAAACCTGACATGTCATTCACCATCGGTCGCATTGAAAATAATTCTTCGATCTTTTAGCTATGAATTTAAGTATTTTTTCAGTAAGAAATTATGTTTTATCAGTGGCAATATTCCTCTGCTTCGTTCACCAATCGCATGAATTGTATGAGGACCAAATTGGAAAGTTTGATTGGTAAAATTTGTTTGATTGAAAAATGATGGTGTGTGTCGACAATCAGCAAGAGTGCTAAATAAATATTTTCATTCACAGGAAGCAAGATTTTGTCGGAAAAGTGAAAAATGCTTTCTTCGATGGCGATCGAATAATTGTAGCTACCGAACAGAATGTGCTAGCCGCACTAAGCGTCCGAACCGGTGGTATTCAATGGCGAAAAGTTATGGAGAAAGACACTCGTGGCAGCATCCAGTATTTGCATGTCGTACAAACGAACCGAAATGAGCTGACACGTTCCGGTGAATATAGTGATTATGATGTAATTACGGTTAGCGGAATCAATCCGGCTATGGTACGCGGTTGGAATCCAAACACCGGTAACATTAACTGGGAATGGTCTCTGACACCAAATACACCGCTCAATGGCGAGAATTCGTTGTGGTTCTATCAAGACTCCATTCTTTACCACGTCGTACCTGTCTACGGATCTCATATTGAAGTCACCGGATATTATGCCAGTTCCGGTCAACATGTTAAATCCACCACAACGAGAATATCAGCTCCGTGGATTGTGCAAGGCAGTTGTATTTTGGCGCAACCATACTTTGCTTGCACTGTTGGTTCGCAGCTCGTCGGAGTGAACCTTTTGGCCGAGAACAGTGTTCTTGTGGCGAAAGATTTCGATCGGGACATCAGTGGCAGTCCGTTGAACTTGCTGAAGGTAGGAGTCGATCTCGTATTTAATGCAATTCATGCGAAAATATGGTATTTGTTTCGGTAGGGTGTGGATGCAACTGTTATTGTTAGTAACGAGGCGTACACTTTGCAAGCTGACAAAATTGTTCTTAAATCAGCGACGGATGCGTTCAACTTTAATGTGAAAATTAACAATGAAAACATACTACTGGCTGGAGCTGTACAGGATGACCAGGTGATTGAAACTACGAATAATTCCGTTCACAAAGTGTTAAAGTGTGTCCTCCTTTCAGTCCGTTCGCATTCAATCCACTTATTTGGACAGTGGGAAAGCATTCAATGATTTGTACGTTGTGGCTAATTTCCCGGAAACTTTTGGACTGCCAGAAATATTGGACGTTCAATGCAAGAGTAAAGGTAGTGGACCAATTGTATGCCGGATGCTTTTGTCTTCGGACAATGCTGCTCTGATTCTAATGCAACAAGGTAAGTGTGCGTCTGCATTACGGATAAAACGACACGAAACGACTATGGACTCTGACTTTGATAAACTTAAATGCAGGTAAAACGAAGTGGGTTCGGGAAGAGGCTTTGGCAAACATCGTAGCTATCGAAATGATCGATCTACCATTGGCCGACTTCGAAGGATCGATTGAGAGTGAACTGCAAAACAAGGACGGTAAGTGGATCAAATGGAAATTATCTAAATCAAAAAATTCAAAAATTATTCCACTTTACATGAAATATTCAAGAGGAAAGTTACGTCAATTGTAAGTGAAGTTTGCTGTGTGTGTTTGTAGTTTTCTTTGTGGATTTCTTTGATGTTGTTTTCCGTTTTCTCTTCCTTTTTTAAATTTTTGCAACATGGCCGATTCTGTGACATTGCTGCCGTATGAAATGCTTAGTAGAATTAATGTTTGTGACTCCCTTGACTGGAAAGTTCCAAATAAATCTCGAAATTTTCAGTTCTCTGGGGATTCCAATTGCATCTAGTCAACGGTCGAAGTAACACATTAGCTCACTGGTTCATTGTTATTACTACAAATTCTCGAACTGAAGCTAGGCGAATGCGACATAACATGTGCTTGCCTAGTACCAGTAGACACCATGACAGTGATTTCTTGTCGGATTTGTAGGGATTGTGTGATATCACAAAAAACATCGATAATTTTTTCAAATAACTCGTTGGGCAGAGATTGTTTTAAGCACCGTACAAAGTACAGAGGGCTATTAGGATTGATATGCCATTTGTAACAATCGGAATTCAGAGCTTATCGGAGGCGGACGATAAGTGCAATGCATTTGGGGATGCTTGTAGATTTACCGAATCAACAATAAAAAAAAGTCTCCGTTCGTCTGTGTATCACATAACTTCAGTAAATAGCAATCTTTCTCAAAACGGCTATTTTCCATGAAAGGTCGATTAGTTCCGGAGGTATGGTAAGTTAGTGCAATTTCGAAGGTATGGAAGATACCCTTCATTTGATATATCACACTGCTATTAGCGATTTAAATTGGCCGGGTACCAACCACAAACGCGTTGCTCGACCTCGAGAATTGCACTGATTTTACCATACCTCCAGAACTACTCGACCTATTTTCCCCATTCTCAACCAGTAGCTTTTCGTTGACACCTTTCACTGAAAGGCTTTCAGGGGGAAAACCGTTTTGAGAGAGATTGATATTCCGAACTATATAGCAGAGCAGTGTTGTTGTATCATAATATTACCCTGGCACTCCTTAACGATTTTTATTGCACGTTTCAATTCATTTTATCGCTGTAATTATGTCAACTGAGCGTTTTCTATGAATTCTAAAATCATTTTTCCAGGGGATATATTCGGAACATTACTCAGACGAATCTCCAATCAAATTCTACAAATCCGGAATCTAATCCTAACAGTAGTTGGCCTGGATGCACATCGACCGGATCAAACTGATGATGTGGATTTGACGCGCGATGCCTTCGGATTACATAAAATGATTGTAGCCGTAACCGAACACGGAAAGGTTTGTAATCAATCGGCTTTCGAGATGGAAAAATGACCGACCGATATAAACTTTGTAGATCTTTGGCATTGATAACATGTCCGGAAAGCATCACTGGATTAAACATCTGCCAGATTTTCAAGGCTTCAACGAACACCAAAGTTTGAAAATTTTTGTTCAACGAACATCCAGACATTTTCCCAATCCACCAATGTGTGCCATAATTGGTAAAAACAAGGTAACGGCTCGGCTCGGATGGTTGTTTACGCTTTTCCATATCTCAATTCATCTCTCCATTTTCATATTCTCATTTTAGAACACCGGCAATGGCATTTTGTATCAATTCAATCCGATTTCCGGCCAATCAATCAACGGAGGCATTACCAAGTTGGACTACAAAATTCAGCAAGTATCACTACTGCATGATACGGAAAGTGATTTTCTCAAAGCCATTCTCATATTGGATCAGCAAAATCAAGTGCACGTGTTGCCGAAACATTCGGCCAATCTTGCGCACAAAATGTACCTGTACACCGCCGATAAAACCAAGGGAATATTGTCCGGATTCTTCATTAACTACAGCAATACGGTAGGCCTGGAGTGAAACTTTTATGTTTTCGCATAAAATGACAAAGATATTTTTGTTGTCCTCTTACATAGCAACTGGACGCAATACCGATATGGGAAATCAATGTGGGAGGAGCTGGAAATATACAGAAAATTACCAACATCGCGATGAAAAGTTCCATCGAACATGTTCATTCGCAGGGTCGGGTACTGAACGATCGATCGGTTCTGTACAAATACATCAATCCGAATTTGGTGGCAGTTGCTACCCAAGGACCTGATTCCATTCATAAATGTAAGATTGAGAGTAGCTTTAAGCAAAGAAGAACTTGGTGATCGATATATTCGATTTGATTCCAACAGACGTATTAAACATTCACTTGATTGATGTTGTGTCCGGTGCTGTTGTGCAATCATTAACTCATCGTCGAGCTAAAGGTCCCATTCATATGGTGCACTCGGAAAATTGGCTCGTTTATTCGTACTACAACGAAAAAGTGCGTCGCACTGAAATAAGTAAGTCCAAAATAATTGTGTCGCCATTTACGAACACTAGCGTAGCCACTCACACCACGCCTTATCTGTCTTAACTTTAGCTTCAGTTGAGTTGTACGAAGGAAAGACCCAGGCGAACAGTACCATCTGGAGTTCATTAGACGCTCCACAAATGCCAATGGTCGAGAAACAATCGTATATCGTACCAGCTAGTGTTGTTTCACTCAAAGAAACCATTACAGAAAAGGGCATCACCAACAAGCATGTTTTAAGTGCGTCATTCCGTCGTCGTGTAATTGATTTTCAAATTGTACTAAATTGCTTTTCTCTTTCCCCCCCTTGTCTTTCGTTTAGTTGCACTGTCCAATGGTGGAATAATTGAAATGCCCTGGGTTTTACTGGACCCACGGCGACCGATATTATTGCCGAACCAAGGACGTGAAGAAGGTGTCATTCCATACATTCCAGAACTACCTCTACCCAGCGAAAATGTGATTAACTATAATCAGTCCGTAACGGCTGTTAAAGGCATTTATACCGCTCCAAGTGGACTCGAAAGCACGAGTCTGGTTGTTGTTTACGGCTTGGGTGAGTGATTTGATGTTTATTAGTTTTGAACCCACGGGTCTCGTACACAAATGACGTCACGCTATTTCATAGGGCCGTTACGTTTTCTTGGGCGCTCGCTTCAAGGCGTTACGTCATTTGTGTACGGTCCCTCAAAATGTTCTCTTTATTTGACACGACATCGATGACTCTGGGAATTCAAATGAATGTTGTTTTTTTTTCCATACGTTGCAGACTTCTTTGTGACCCGAATTGCTCCATCCAAGAGTTTTGATCTCCTCAAAGAGGACTTTGACTACATTCTAATTACTGTGGTGCTGGCCGCTCTGACCATTTCTTCTTGTGTCGCCAAACATCTATCATCACGGAAGACAATTAAACAAGCGTGGAAATAGACAGCAGAGTCCTTTTGTTTTTTTTTCTTTATTTTGAATAAGAAATTTGTTTGTGACTTCGTTATTTAATTATTATCCAAAGGCTAGTCTAAGTATTTAATTCTGCGGTAGAATGTCTTTATTTTTCATTCAGTGAGCTCAGGCCATCATACAATTACTCGATACTCTGGTGGTATTGAGTCGAGTTCATTAAAAAATTATTTTTAATTTTCTGTTTGAAACTTCATTTCAGTAGTGCAATCCAATTAGATTTTCGTTCCCCTATGCGTTCGTCATAGAATTCCCCACTTCACTTAATAAATGATAGCAACAGCATTTTTGTAATTTCGTATCAATCGACGGTATGAATATTTGATCAATAAAAACGGAAACATTTGTTATACAGCGAAGTTGATATAATTCTTTGGTTTTGTTTTCAATGGAGCAAATCAGCAAATGATCCACCCGCAATCCTTTCTGTCTCGGCCAGGAACCCGCCAGGTCCTAGCTCCAACATTTCAACTGGCGTCACCAATGCCTAAGATAAGCATTTTGAACTGGTGAGCAACGTCGGGCGCAATTTTTTAATGAAAAAAATTTCCTATCATGGACAACAGACGCGTCGGGTTTCAGTTTGGTCGAGGTCTTTCGAATCGAGGCGTCTGTCTCTTAAAGTCTTTAGTCCTTCGACATGTTGGCATATTTCGAATAATAGTTTGAAAAGTAAACTGTTGTTTCAATCTAACTTCGTGATAAAACAGATAAACTCCAAGCTTTTGACTTCTATCAATTGTACAAAACCACGCATCTCTTTTGAGTATCATTTTGAATTTAGAAAAAAAGAAGTCGGTGAAATAAATGTCTGGGTGATAGACATATTTGCCTCTTTGGGTGGTCCGATTTGTTTAAGAAACTATTGGATTCTGATGAAATATAAAGTTACCAAAAGTTACAATAAAGTTTGGACCGCACTACGCAGTCATGGGTACCAGAGCAATATGTGCAAATCATAATGGACATGTACAAGGATGTAACGACTAAGATTAGATGCACAGCCGGTACTTCGGAAGCTTTTTTTGTCCTACTTGAAGTTCATCAGGGCAGCGCACTGAGCCCACTACTGTTCAACATTGTCATCAACTTCCTCACATCGAAGTTAATGCAGAATCTGTTGCTGAGCGTGCTATTCGCAGACGACGTTGGCCAAGCAAGAGAAAAGACAGCACAGCTCCAAGAAGTGTTCGACAAGTGGAAGGGAAGCCTTGAAGATCATGGTTTGAAAGTCAGTGAATCAAAGACTGAGTACATGTTCCTGCCATTTAGTGATCCACAAGCCGCTTCGCCAGACATAATGATCGACAGAAACTTCATGCCGAAATGTACCAGCTTCAAGTATCTTGGATCGGTAATCAACCAGGGTGGAAATTGCGACGAAGACGTAAATCATAGGATCAGCGTGGGCTGGCTGAAGTGGCGACAAAACTCAGGGGTATTATGCGACAAGCTCAAGGGCAAAATCTACACAACGGTAGTACGACCTGCGCTAACGTATGGTTCTATGAAATTCTTCTTAGAGCATTTGTGATTCATTTGAAAGAAAACTCTCATCGATTCCGAGATATTTCAAGACTCATTTTGTTAGTCATGGTCCAATTGGTCTCTATGAAGATGCGCCGCCGTTTTACTCTATTGTATCGACTCCGTTAGATTTCCGAAAGAGTTGAAGATTCAGTAGAAACTCGGACATATAAACAGGCAACAGTAGGAAGACAAATGTCAAGATCTGCTTCGAAGCAACACAGAATGAACTCCAGGTTTCTTCAAAACAAACAATTTATTGAACTCGTTTCACTCGAAATAAATGTGAGACTTGGAAGATGGTGTGTCGCTCTTCTTGGATGTATTTAACGTAACGGTTCCCTCCTCTTCGCTGTTGCTTGACTCAACTGGAAGTAAAAAAAAAAGTCACAGGGAAATTACCGACTGTCCGGGTACAACGATTGAAGTTGCTTTCATATCAAGCCAAGCTCACCTAAAATCACATTTTTCGAGTTGTTGTTTTTCTTCTTCTTCTTCTTCGTCTTCTTTTTGACATTCTTCTCTTTAGCTTCGTTCACTTCATCTTGCACCACTGGCAGCACCTCAGCCATATTGAAATCTTCTCCATCATCACTATCATCTGAATCGCTATCATCCGGCACCCATTTGTGTGGTATGAGGACCGATGATGTATCGTCCAATACTTGCACTGCAAAACATTCTTTGCGTTGGTGTTAAATATAATGAGCAAAATATCGATGGACAAACAAACCTTTGTCAGCAATTTTTTCCTCGTCGTCCTCACTCATCCGTTCGTCGTCATTGCTCTCATCGGCTTCATCAAGCTTGAAGCGTTTTAACTTAATGCTTAACCGTTCCTGTTTCATCGATGTAATTTTATTCATACGAACACATTCGGTGAATCCGACCAGCTGATTTTGTGACCTACCGATCAGAGAGGAAGGGAAATGGCCATATGAGACATACAAAACCCAATAACGTTTCACGTTCCACTCTTACCGGCTTGTTTCATCTTTCTGTAAAGCATCTTTGATCAAATCTACTAATTGTTTGGCTCTCTTCGCACCACGAGTAGCACATTGCAGCAATAGTTCTGAGCTTGTGAGCGTTATTCCACCAAAATGTATTCCACATAACTCCCGATACGAATTCAATCCAAACACTAAATTCGCTTCGGACACCCGTTCTTCTATAGCCGTCGGGTCCGCAATAGCAGTTGCACTGAAAACATTTAAATTGTAAGACGTGTCGAAGCTTAGCTAAGAGGGCAATTCATACCCATTGTTGAAGATCGCGTATGAAATACAAACGGGATAGTGATGAAGGACGATTGGAATTGGATCTTTTTCGGCGTGACTGTGAATGATGAATTCGTCACCTGTTGTTGTAACGTCGGGCCGTTTAAAATGTGCCAGTGCAGTTAGGGCAGCAATTGACGCACAATCTAAAATTGAAATAAAACATTCAGACATCAGCCATTGAACCGACCAGACACAATTCCTGCACCGACCAATGATATTCCCCTCGTGATTCAAAACGTTCAGGTCAACACGTAAATTCCACACCTTCTCTTCGGCAATGATACACAACGACTCTAAGTCAATGCATCGTGAATCTTTTAAGGCACGCTCTAAAATACGATTCACTTGAACACTCAAATCACTGCTTCGATTCGCTTCGAAATGTTGAGCAGCCATCGGACCGAGTTCCACCTTAATAAACAGAAGTCCCTCATTCGGTCTGGTCGATTTGGGTTGTGCTACCTCGCAAGTGACCTGTGCCAATACTCTTGTCTCGCCCAGCGACACATGCACACTACCCCAGTCAGATCCGAAGTTTATTTTTATCGGGCGAAATTCGTTCAGGTCCCTTCCATCGAGACGCAACTATGAGAATTACAAGGAAAATCATAGCGGTTGATTATGACGAAAAGGTGGGAAATAAATGAAAAACTTTTACCTGCTTCTTGCTCACAATGTCGGCTATAAAGCTCTTTTCACAATTCGATATCTGGGCAGGTTTCATCATAGTTTTACGATTCGACCAAAATCCATACAAATTTCTTGAAATGACAACAACAACAGGTTAGGTTATATCGTTAGACATGCCGACATGACATCCATGACATTCTGATCAATGCGCACGTTCAAGGAGCAAATATATTTTCTCTTGGTGTAAGACGCGCAATTTTTTTAAATATGGCAGATCCCAAACCGTGGTAGAGATCATAAATAGCTAACCCCTGCATTTAACCTGTTACGGAAAGTGCGGATAAGAACGTAAAGAAATTAAATGGAAGTTCAGACTCGGTTTGAGAATCTTTGGTACGTCTGTGTCAAATCGTTCAGAATAATCTGTTCCAGAGCTAACTTTTGAATTAAGGATTGCTGCCAAACTTTTTTTTTATCCGACAAATTAAGAGTGATTTCGCGGAAACTTCGAACAATCCGCGATTCCAAAAAGCAAGGTGTCGATGAAAACCTCGGTTCGTTACGAGTCCAACGAGGTGCTACTCGCCTCTGTACAGAGTGTCGTTTGAGTGTTAGGACCGATCGAAGTTGAGGTGTCCGCTGAGGAGAAAAATGTTTTTCTTCACATTTCATAGTATATCTTGGGCTATGTCTATCAAATGTAGTGTTAGACGAGACGAATGACGAAAGATACCAAGTAGGTCGATCGGCTGTATATACCAGCCGCAGTTGGTTTAGTTAACGAAGAATTATTTTTGGGTCTCTATCGCTTACGCGCAGCGCTATACCTGACCGGTTATGTTGTCCCTACATGACCAACACCCTTCACTTCCTACCACACAAGAAACATCCACTGGAGCAACTTTCCTTGTTATTTACAAACTATTTCATTGGACAGTAAATAGCGTCACCGACACACTCACTAACAGAATCTACGTTACTATAATAGGGTTTAGCCGGTTAGTTCAGCCACCGATGTCATCTAGCGCACTTATCTAACTTACTTAAGAGACTTGATATGGTTTCACGTCTTGTCGTTGCCCTTGCATATCCTCCGTAAGCCAACTTAGCAATATTGCAGTGTGAATACCTTGACAAATACTACAGCGATCCTTTCAATCTTAAGTTAAGACTGACGTGGATCTGATCAAGGTTTATCTGATAGATGCTATCAAAATATGAATTTCAAGACAAGAAGTATTTGAACTGAACGAATAGTTGATATTGCGGCTGAAAAACCCAGTTAGAGTGGGAATGTCCAACAAAAATTTAAAAAAAAATGGAACACCATGGGCATTCGAACGAAAGCAAAGCGACACATGCGATGGTCGTATATTATGCATAAGTATACTGAATTCATATTTTCGAAGACATGCGCACAATATTGAAAAACTAATATGAAACTAATGTAATGTTTTGATGGGGAGCCGATATTTTTGTTTTAGGTTCTATTGCTGCCTTGACATTGAATCAATTCTGTACGCAGAGTTTGTTTGATCGTGATTGTATTGTGTTGTTGTCATTCATCGGCGGAAAGCTTTCGGTTCTGTTGAAAGTGAAATTTTCTTTAAATTGAAAGCTTGGAAAGATTGATTAGGCACCAGTTTTTGTTCTACAATATTCTGTTTGGTTTTTTCTTTTCTATAAATAAAAGTGAGAAATTCTGAATTATAATTTCAATGTTCTGATGTAATCTGACGTCATATATATTTGCAAGGTTTGTTGGCTTTTTATTTTGTATTTTTAGAGGTAATTATTTCAACGATACGATATTGTAAGGCACAGAGATGATCTTTCAAGTGCAAGCTAGAAACTAAAGTATCACCGCACCACCGGTTTGTTCCTTCATTTACCATATTAAGTGAATCTATTTTGACTTTCGAAATTCGAAGCAAGATATCAGGCTTATTCTCATCAAGGTTCTAGTTGCGTTTTGGTGCCTGTTTTTGAAGTCTGAACATGCACACATAATATTAATATCGAACCGACTGTGAGAACCAAGCTGGTGCAATGGAATCAATACTTGACTCAAAATGATAACTAATTAACATCACCTGCTCAATGTATATATACAACTGAGATAATAGTTCACATTTTCATTCACGTGTATTTGTAATTAAGCCAAATTGTTATGGATTTTTATTGTGCTTGAACTATGGCATTTGTGGTGTGCGTTTATTGATCATTGATGTTCATTGATAATCATTGATGGAGAAATGGAAATTTTGAAGCATGAAAATGGGTCAGCAAAGTTCTAATTTTTAATGTTCCGCGTTCTGTAATTTATAAAATTCATCAGAATTTTGCCTGAAGAATTAGATTCTTTGCTTTGAAGTTCCAGTGAATTTTGTAAAATTCCTTAGAATGAAACGTTGGTAACCATATGGAATCCGACACACAATTAGGTATTGCTGCAACTTTTTCTACCCGATTTTCTATTTCATATCGATCTGCCAATTTGGCTTCCTTATTTGTAAGTTTTGGCCTTGCAGTACATAATTACCTTCTCGCCTAAATTTTCTTATTTCTTCAACACTTGTGACGCATTTTCTCTATTATACTGCGTTCATCTGCAGTTCTTTTGGAAGTAATGCACAAGGACTCGCGTCACATTTACCCTTCAAGGGTTTTTTACTGATTGAATATCTTCAATTTGATGTATCCACACGAGTATCAATCATTAAAGGCGTTGCTCGAGGTGTGTTCAAGTCAGTTTCTCCCAATTTACTACAACAAAATGATGATATGGAAAACAATGATGCTCTTCAAAATTGTTTGTAATTAAAAACACTAAGACTTTGCCTTTCAAACCAAAGATGCAAAGTTTATATTTCGAGAGTTATTGAAGATATAAAAATTTTAATCCTCAATGGGCTCTGCTTACTAGCATGAACACTCTTATTTGGAACGTCAAAAAGCCACCAAGTTGTCATAAGTGGATGCACGTTTGCATGTGCTGTGTGTTTTCATCCACACAAAATAGACATGATCCCTGTCTTTACGAAAGGAACGCAGGGCCTCTTTTGGCATAAGCCACCAAATATTTCTTATGTTCTTATGTAGCGTTTATAGATTTTGAATTTTTCTGCCAAAGAGACCAGCTCACGACTATTGTGGTACTCTATCATTTAGTATTGTAACCGGTACTGTACCCCAAAACACACATTCACCGATTTCTAGGTGGCTGAAGCACCTAAAACCAAAGTGCTCAAAGTGGTCAACTTTGTTAAAAACTATGCAATTTTTAAACGAATTTGACACAGCAACGCATTTATGTCTGGAAAACTTTTGCCTGCCTGAGACGCTCAACATCCTTTGACACTGGAAGTTGCACCCAACCACCAAAACTTTAGATCATGATTTAATTGATTCATTCGAAAGAGGATCACGAGTATACCAGATAAGGTTACATGAGTGCCATAGTGCTATAGTCACACTAGTTCTAAGAAAAGTCGCACTGATTCCCAGCTAATTCAAGACTCAGTTTATTAGTCACGGGACAAGGTCGTGGAATTAGCTTTATGTAACACGCGAGTATAATTCATGAGTTCCAATATAATTAACTCCGAAAAACCAAAATCTCCTATTTATGGAAGCTCTATCCAAATGCACTATCGCCTGACAGTGCATTGCTCTATCTCACCTTTTATGATTCCACAGTTTTCATTTTAACGCCAGAGTTTGAGGAATTAACGTCAACTTTGTACAAAGCTTCCACTGGCAATTATAATATTTCAGAATTAATCATTCATCATTGTATCAATGAATCGTTAATGAAATAGTTATTTGTGTACCCCATTTGGACGATTGATTTCAGGCAATTTTGCGGGTTGTAGCCCGAACGAAGTGAAAGTGCCCAAAATCAACGTTCCGAAGCAGATACTCAAAAAAATGTTCATGCTAAGGGCCGACGACCCGAGAAAAGTCTAATGAAATATGAAAAAAAAAGTTTATTCGCCATCAAGCCGAACATTGATATGTATGTTCAACATGTGTGTTCGGAAAAGGTAGCTAATTATATGTTCATACTCTCGAACAATTAGTTTACCTATAGCTGAGGTCATCATTCTTCCTTGACCATTCGGACTACATTTTCA
This sequence comes from Phytosciara flavipes, assembly GCA_026413405.1. Classification (NCBI taxonomy): domain Eukaryota; kingdom Metazoa; phylum Arthropoda; class Insecta; order Diptera; family Sciaridae; genus Phytosciara; species Phytosciara flavipes. The sequence continues at coordinate 16,635 of JANTFA010152639.1, forward strand.
TCAACATAACATTAAACCTTGTCACGGTCACAGTTATTTTGTTTTTGAATTTTTTCATTTTTTTAATTTCAGTTATTTGTATAGCAAGTAGTAAGGGCATTTTTAGTGTAAATTTACTTTTCTAAAAATCATTACGTTCGAGTTTTTCAACGGTCTAATTCGTTTGATTCGTGAAAAGTATATTTCGAATTTCGAAGCTTTCAGTACATTTCGTCGTGAATTATAAAACATTCCTAAAACTAAGCAACATTGTGGTACAGTTACAATCCCTACTAAATGTGAGAATTTAAATGACGGTGGCAAAGGCTCTAATTTTGTGACAGTAATTTGAAATGAAGGGATTCGTTGAACCCTACGGAAATAATCTGTTGATGTGAAATTTTAACTTTCATAACTCATGTTTTGAATTGATTTGTTTTCTTCGACATGCCATCGGAACTGGCACTTTAAAAATTCATAGGAAATTTTCATGCCTTTTTCCCAGACAAGTACCATTATGGTGTCACTATCACGGAAATTGAAAAAGTGAAAGCAACAACACCGAAAATGGCAGCAACAAATTGGGATAAATTTCGGCTGTTAATGTGGAAAAATTGGCTGTTGCAGTATCGGCACAAAACACAAACCGTCGTTCAACTATTGGTACCTGTACTTTTTAGCGCATTATTAGTTCTTATTCGTGGTCTTGTCGATCCGGTATTGCACACAGAACCATTCCACTATCCACAATTTAATATCAGTTTAGATGCATTGAGGTGAGTTGAAGTCGACCTCGAGACAATAATTAAGCAAAACTGAAATTTGAACACAAATTCTAGACATGGAGTCGAACCGAGTGAATTGGGCCTACACTACAAACTCTTAGTGAAGTAAAACTTTCGATTCATGTTTAAATTTACACTCCGGATGATAAAATAAAATTTGTTCAGAGCTCCGATAGGAAGCGCTACGTTTAAACCGAAACTTAACTGGAAAATAATATACACACCCAACGTGCCTATTCTGGATGAACTAATTACAGGAACATCCAAAATATTACAATTACAAGCAGCACTGGGTGTAAACAGTTCCAATGAGTTACAGAAAACTTTAGTGAAACAAAATTTATTCGTCGGACTTGAATTCCATAATCCGGAGGTCTGCATTTCGGCCATTTCAATCTTAGATTATGAAATGCAATTTTACCATAATACACTTGCAGTTGCTGTTATCTCCTGCGACACTACCGAAGCAACTGGAATACTCAATACGCTTTCCCAGTGAACTTAGAACATCCGTTCTCGACAATCCAATAATTCATAACTGGAAAACGAACCTAATATTTCCGAGATTTCAAATACTCGGCCCTCGTCATCCCAATAACACTGATGACGGCATCCCATCTGGTTATCTTCGTGAGGGATTTTTGGCTGTTCAAAATGCCATTGCAAGTCAGTTTTTATTCTTGAAATCGAATGGAACGAATAACATGCCGGAAATTATGATGCAAGTAAGTTTAGTTAGCTGGGCATACAGATGATTGTGAAAGAGTCTGTCCTACACGCTCTCAAACTATTTCCAGAGATATCCATACCCCGAATACATCGAAGATATCCTTTTGACCGGACTGGAAACATTAGTCTCGTTAATTATCATGATCAGTTTGGTGTAAGTTGTTTTTTTCTTTCATTTTCTCAAACGGAATTGAGCATTTCAACGATTTCATAACGGTAAATAGTTACTCCTGCACCACAACCGTAAAATTCATTGCAATCGAAAAGGAGAAGCAACTAAAAGAAGCCATGAAAATTATGGGACTTGCTAATTGGCTACATTGGTTGAGCTGGTTCGTTCGATCGATCATTTTATTGGTAGTTTGGAAATACATTTTTTGAAAATTAGGTTCCTTTTCGATTTTGTTTTTTTTTCAGGGAACATCAATATCATTTATCGTTATGCTGTTCAAAGTATGTACATTTTTATGGAAAAATGCCAAATAGATGCCTAGCACCGAAGCTCACGATTAACCACTCATGATGAAGAATAGCCTACTGACTGGTATGGTTTTGACCCTCTATTCGATACACACGAGAATCTTAGCTTCGGTGCTAGACAGAATATTGGTGAACATTTTAAAGAGCACAAAAGGGATCAGTTACATGATTCGTTTCAAGCGACCAATTCTCCTGAATTACATTCATAGGTTCCATGGTATAAAGACAGTGATGTGGCGATTTTTACTTATAGCGACTGGTCATGTTTATGGATCTTCCTGCTCACCTACAGGTATCGTCTTGGCTGAATCCTAATGTCGAATCATTCGTTCTGAAGAAAAAAAAAATCATTTTTCCAGCATTGCCACTACGACATTTTGTTTTATGCTAAGTGTTTTCTTCTCGAAAGCCAATACTGCCAGTGCAGTCAGTGGCTTGATATGGTTCCTTTCGTACTCGGTTTACTCTTTCACATACGCAAGCTACGATCAACTACTACTTTACCAGAAACTGTTGATGTCTTTATTTTCAAACACCGCAATGGCCTTTGGTTTCCAAATTATCATACGATTGGAAGGTAGTAGTGAGGGATTACAATGGACGAATTTCTTCAGAGGTGTATCCGTTGATGACAGCCTATCGGTCGGTCTGCTTGTTGTTACGCTTCTGATCGCCGCACTACTCTATTTGATGATCGCATTATATGTGGAGAAAATTTTCCCTGGCGAATATGGTGTTCCGCAGCGATGGTACTTCCCGTTCACACGAGCATTTTGGTGCGGACAGTCGGAATACGTTCGAATCAACGACTCGCCGAAAGTGCAAGGCAATTTGAATTATATTGAAGAAGATCCGATTGGTCGAAATGCGGGAATTCGCATAAGTAACCTTCGGAAAGTTTATTCAAACAATCGTGTGGCTGTTGATGGACTCACATTGAACATGTTTGATGACGATATCACCGTTTTATTGGGACATAATGGGGCGGGTGTGCATAAAATAACGAATTCCTATTACGCGATGCTGAATATTTTCGTCTTTACAGGGAAAACGACTACAATGTCCTTATTGTCCGGTATGTTTCCACCATCCAGTGGTAGTGCGTTGATCAATGGTAAAGACATTCGGCATGACATCAATGGGGTGCGCAGTTCGTTGGGACTGTGTCCACAGCACAACATTTTATTTGATGAACTGACTGTAAGAGAGCACATAGTGTTCTTTAGCCGATTAAAAGGTTTGAATAACGATGCCGTGGAACTTGAAGTGGAAAAATATCTGAAGTTAATCGATTTGGGACCGAAACGGAATGCAAAGTCGAAAACACTGTCTGGTGGTATGAAAAGGAAACTGTCAGTTTGTGTCGCATTTTGCGGTGGGTCTAAAGTTGTTCTTTTGGACGAGCCCACTTCGGGGATGGATCCGCAAGCTAGACGAGCTTTGTGGGATGTATTAAAGGATCAGAAAAAAGGCAGAACGGTTTTGTTGTCAACACATTTTATGGATGAAGCCGACATTCTTGGCGATCGAATAGCTATCATGGCAAATGGTATGGAATCATTAGAAATATTATGTCGAAATCCTTCAGCTCACCTATTTAAAATCTCATTCACTATGTCAGGAAATTTGAAATGCGTTGGCTCATCATTCTTTCTTAAGAAGCAATTCGGCTGCGGATACCATTTGGTGTGTGTGAAAAAACCTAACTGTGATGCTGAGAAAATTACGTCTCTGTTGAAACTCTATATGCCCGATGTGAAAGTGGAATCTGACGTGGGAACTGAACTGTCTTATCAATTGTCCGACAAGTGTTCTCACTTGTTCAGCAAAATATTCAGCGAACTGGAAATCCGTTCGCATGAATTAGGCGTCGACAGCTATGGTGTGTCCTTGACAACGTTAGAAGAAGTGTTCATGAAAGTAGGTACCGATACCATTAAACCAGATGATGAACCGCCTGAAACGAATGGCAATCTGACGCATAAAGCGGACAGTGAATTTGGTTCCGAGACAACATGTACGGCTACAGTACAATTAACGACAATTTCTTAAGCTGCTAATATTTTAATTATTTATTACAGTAAACTATACTGCCGATATTGCACTTCTAACTGGGATGCCATTGATTTTTAACCAAGTTCGAGCCCTTTTCATGAAGAAAATATTGCAAACACTCAGGAATTGGCTACTGATGTTGATACAAATTTGCATTCCAGTCCTTTTCATTACAATAACCGTTCTGTCGGAACGGTCGAGGGCCTGGTACTACGAACTGCCGCCACTGAAAGTGTCCATCCAACGATATTTGGAAAGTGTTACCGTTCTTGATTCCGATCCAAATGCTGATCAAAACTCATTGGCTGCCAGGTAGAAATTATTTCTGAGCTCATCTGAGTGTAATATTCATTGAATGAAAATCCATTCAGGTACTGTAACGAATATCAAAATCAAATGCAAACAAATCGAATGCATGGATTCGAAAAGATAAACGAAAACTTCGAGGCTTACATTTTGCGACTGGCACGATCGATGTTGGTGCGGGTAAATTCACGCTACTTGACTGGAGCCACGATCAGAGACCCACTGCGAATTGTTGCTCATTTCAACAATCAAGCCTATCATACAGCACCCCTTTCGCTGTCCCTGGTACATAATGCAGTGTTACGAAGTCATTTAGGCGTCGATCATTCGATAACTGTGTTCAATAAGCCGCTAGAATATTCTTCACATTCAAGAATGAAATTATTGCAACTCGGCGGTACGATGGGCTTTCAATTGGCTGTTAACGTTGGCTTCGCCATGGCTTTTGTAGCCTCGTTTTACGTCCTCTCATATATTAAGGTGTGGTCTATTAATGCCATTTCGATCCGAGATTATTTTTTTTAACACAAGTTCCTAATTCTCGTCCCGTTAATATTAGGAGCGTACCGTCAAATCCAAACTGTTGCAGTTTGTTAGTGGCGCAAATGTTTTAACCTTTTGGTTAACGGCTTTCCTGTGGGACATTCTAACATTCATCGTGACAATACTGTTTCTAGTTATTACATTCGCTGCATTTCAAGAAGATGGATGGTCAACTGCGTTGGAACTGAGTCGGATATTTTTCATTTTACTTATATTCGTCCTAGCCATTTTGCCGGTAACAATGTTTGCATCAAGATTTTTCAGAGATCCTTCCGACGGATATTCAGTGCTCTCTATGATTTACATATTTACGGGTAAGACGAGCTGAAACGCTCTTCCATTTCCCTGTCGCTTAATTCTCTGTTTCAATTCAATTCAGGAATGGCGTGCTTTTTCATTGTATTCATCATGTCATTGGAACAGTACGATCTGCAGGACACGGCTAAACTTTTGACGTGGATATTTATGATATTTCCGCACTTTGCATTGAGTCATGGTCTGGGCAATATAAATTTGGTAACATCATTTACACAAATCTGTGATATGCAATGCAAACTGATACCAGGCTGTACCAAAAAAGTCATGTGTGAAATTCTACCGTTATTCAACACGTCCGCACCATGTTGTGGTAAGGAGGGCTTGAGGGGAAATTTCGCACATTCCTTAGCGACTATGTCGTTCAATGATTGATGGGGTTGTTTTTAACTTTTAACTTCTTCAGACAATGACTATTTCAAGTGGAACAACTTCGGCATCGGTCGGAATTTATTATTTATGTCGTGCACTGGTATCGTTTTCTTCACCATTCTTCTCGTGACTGAATACGGTCTATTATCCTCGTTCGTTTACTCCATCAAACGATTCTTCACGTCAACGGTCAGCCGCGACATATCAGATGAACCGATTGATTTTGATGTTGTTGAGGAAAAAAACAGAGTCACATCCATGTCCGAGACGGGCATTCGGAACCATAACTTAGTGTTGATGAACATGACGAAATTGTATGGAAAATTCGTGGCTGTTCAAGATATGTCCATTGCTGTAGAACAGTTAGCATTCCGTTTCTTTGGTCTGTGAGATCACTAATCGATTTTGTTACAGTTCGGAATGCTTCGGTTTGTTAGGAGTTAATGGAGCAGGTAAGACTACGACATTCAAGATGCTTACAGGAGATGTTGAGATATCAAACGGAGAAGCATGGGTGAGAGGATTGAGTCTTAAAAATGACATGAACAAAGTGCATCAAATTATCGGTAAGCTGACCGATACACACTTCGTGTACTGAGCAAGGACTAATAATTTTCGATAAAAAGGATATTGTCCGCAATTCGACGCTCTAATCGGCGAAATGACTGGACGAGAAACACTCACCATGTACTGTCTGCTGCGGGGTATACCAAACCGGCGAATCAAATCGATAGTATTGAATTTGGCGGCCGATTTCAATTTCATCAAGCACATCGACAAACGGGTGAAAATGTACAGCGGTGGCAATAAAAGAAAATTGTCGACTGCCATAGCGTTGGTTGGCAATCCTGCGATTGTTTATTTGGACGAGCCTACAACCGGTACGAGTAACAGTGAAACAATTTTGAGATGTAATTTCGACCCGTTCTTCTTTACAATTCAGGCATGGATCCGGGTGCTAGAAGGCATCTATGGGACATGATATGTAAAGTTCGAAAAAGCGGAAAATCCATTATGCTCACATCGCACAGTATGGACGAATGCGAAGCATTATGCACTCGTCTAGCTATTATGGTGAATGGTGAATTCAAGTGCCTTGGGTCAGTGCAACATCTGAAGAACAAATTCTCCAAAGGATACACTCTGTCAATCAAAGTGAAAAAGAACAATTTTTCGCGACCAGTTACCAGTGAATCAGATGGGTGAGTGGTTTTAATGACACACAGGGTTTCTGAGATTTGAATTTGCTAATTATTTTTACAAAAAACTATTTTCGGTTTTGGTTTTCTTCTTCTATTCTTCTAAATTTGCTTCCTTCTTTGATTGGCTTAGAAACAATAACAAAGTTGTTGACGATGTTTTTGGTCATTTTGTTAAAAAATTTAAAGTGAAAAGGTAAAAAAGAAACACGGGGGAAGGAATCGTGAACCTGGGTGCTGTTTCTTGGCCAAGACATTCTTCAAATCGATTTTTTACCGCCAAGCCATGATGCCATATTTTCGGCCAAACGAAGAAAAAAGTTAGTAGACAACCAGATCTACATTTTTCATCGTTTGTCCAGAAATGTGCCATTTGAAGAATGTCTTGGCAAGGCAGCTATCTAGCAAAGTAACAAACATTGTTAACCAAATTAAAGAATGTGAAATCGGACAGTGTACCTTGAGAATTGTTAACACTGTAGGTTACACTGATACAGTGTTAGAATATTCTCAAGGCACACTGTCCGATTTCACGCCCTCTAATTTTGTAAACTATGTTTGTTACTTTGCTAGATAGCTGCCTTGGTCTTGGCCAAAAAAATGTCACTCAGGTTTACGATTCTATCATTGTACCACATCACCAGAATGTATTTTGATGCATAAATTCATATTTCTCACTAACCAAATGCACAAGCACTAAACTATGAGAGCTCAATCCTCAGTCCTACTTACTACCTCTTGCTACGAATTATTAGATCGAATTCGCACTGCAGAACTGTCCCACTAACCGCACTATATAAACTCTGCACAGCTGTCCTCCAACCGTGAGAAACTCATGCAAACGACTTCTGCTTTGAAAATCTTCAAATTTCACAACCGTTTTACTGAGGAGAATTTTCAAATGATCTGAAGGTTTACTCAACAATTTCGAGGTGTAAAGTTTTCGCTCGCTTCCGCTCGTGATATACTTTTAACATTCAACTAAATCAATTGAATTGGTTCGGTGTGCTTCATAGCAACATGTGAAATTACAAAAATGGCGACGCCATGTCCTACTTTGAATTTTCAAAATTATTATAGTTTGGGGCTCAGCCCCTCCTGCCAGTTTACTCTGGCTACGGCTCTATACTTAACTTGAGTGTAATTGTATGTTAGTCGAACTTAAGGAACTAGCAAAATACCAAAAATGAAATACAAAAGTGATTCGTGTTTTAAAAAATGCAACCTTAATTTCAGCTAAACTTTCATCTTAAAGTTGCTTCACTTCATATATTGCAAACACGTCGGACTCCAAAGTTCGGAGTGAAATTGAAATTATCTGACTGTTTTGATATGACCCCAGTAGTGCAATTATACTCAATCTCTCGCTTATTTTACAAGAAAGCTTTTATTTACATTATTTTGATAGAGATCGGTAAGCCTCGATTGTTCTCCTCATATGAAAATAATGCAGAGTACGTCAGTGTAGTGCAGCTACCGATTTTCGCGTTGTAGCTCAGTATAAAGTTTCATTAAGGGTTTTGCGTTACGAAATATCACTCTATCAGTCAGTCTCTAAGCTAAAAATGCCCCCTGAAGCTGTTGTTGTGGATGATAGAAAATTATTTACCGATTTCTTACTATGTATTCCACAGTTTGACCAGCCGATCTGCCGCTGAACCAATAGATGTAGCCACAACAATCGAGGAACTGAAAGAATTTGTTGACAGCAATTTTCCGGGAGCCAATCTACAGTAATAAAATCATTATCCAGACTAATATTAATGTCGCTTCACTCTATTCACCACATTCATTTACAGGGAAGAATATTCCGGATTGTTGACATATTTCATACCGAATTCGAATGCGAAATGGTCGCAAATGTTCGGACTGATGGAGGAAGCTAAAATGAAATTTAACATTGAGGATTACTCACTCAGTCAAACGACATTGGAGCAAGTATTTTTATCGTTTGCAAAATTGCAACACGAGGAGAAAATAGAGCAGAGGAATTGATTTGGGTGTTGTTTTGTTTTTCGTTGCGCATACATTAAATGCGGGTACATTAATGTTCGCCTTTAAAAAAAGCAAACAAAGGTGTTGATGTGTGATATCTCAGAATTGTTTTGTTGTTAATTAAATTGTGCCGTGTGTGCATTAAATTGTTTACAAATTAAAAAGTTGAAATACTTTTGAACGTTTTTTTTTTGTCGTTGTTGCACAGAATAGTAAATGTAATTCGGAGGCCGGAAAAGTTACTTTTCCGTCTGCAAATATCAGTCCAGAAAAATACCACCATACTCTGCTAGTCCACTTGATTCTAGGAGTGTAAACGAGAAGCTTTTTAGAGGATTCGCAAGACAATATAAACCCATAACCACTAAAGATATCTCTAGTAAATGAGACTTTATTTCGCTTAATCATTTTGAGACGTCTGTAGTTAACCGTCTAAAACTGACAAAATGGCCAAGAAAGCTTCCGTCAGTTAGCCTGTTTGTACAACACTCAAAAGGAATACTTAAAGAAAGGGTACATACACTGCGTTGTGTGGGGGGTTGTCTTTGAGGGCTTTGGATTTGTAATTAAGAAGCTGTTGCCATAGACGGCGAACAATGTTTGTGCAGTCAGTATAAACCTACAGCTTAAGTTGAAAATAGCTATTCAAAAAAGATCAAATAATCATCGCAGAGTAGATTAAGTAAAAACGAAAGTTTTCTCTCGAATTTTGGCGGCCCTCACGACTGCATAGACAGAGTATGAAATTTGTAAAACTTTCTCGCCTAAACTTACGATTTCATTAGCAAACTTCGAGCAGTAATTTGAAAATGTAGGTTTTTCGGAAGAAACTGATTTATTTGTTTTTGACTAATGATAACCTTTGAAACGCCATCATTAGTTAAAACACCTGGACATTTCCTACAAATCGTAAACGGCATCCTTCACATCTTCAGAATATAGCTCTGTTGGTGCGCATACTTGAATGACTGTTAAGCTTCTCGTTTTGTTACTAGACTTTGGTCCCATACAGCTAGACATTGTTTCTCGTTCTTACTGATGAGGAATCAGACTCCGCGCCGTTGCTGTGAGCTTCACAATCGGATTCAACAGAGTTTCACCAATTGATAGCCGTCTTTTTCTGGCGGGACAGCAATTGAACGTCTTGTTTTTATGGCCTTAAATGGCAAGTGATAAATGAAGCTAGAGAATAAGTTTTATTTTTCATAAAAATAGGCTGTACGCAGTACGCAGTTTTTTTATTATTCTAATTGATCGCAATACGTTTTTTCCCTAAACATCTATGGTCCTGGTCCTGGTTTTATCTCACTCTAAAAATATAAAGTCTCTTTCTATTGTGCTAAAAAAACCTAAATTCAGAATGAATGAAATCTTATAACATAACCGGAGTATGATATAGTACGTGAATCGTCACCGTTTGTCCACTAAATATTTAATCAAAACGTCACCGATTTGTTTACGCGAAAAAACGTGCACACATTGCTCAGCACTATCCGTGTTCCAGTATGGACAGATCGGTGCTTCTTTGGTTTTGGCTATCAGCTCCTTTACAGCTGCTCCGTATCTCAAATTGGGTTCGATTGCTCGTAACACATGTAGTGACATTTTCGCCTTGAGAAACATGTCGAGAACATTTCTCACCGATTTGTCCGGTCGGTTCACCAGCAATTCAATATCGTTGTCGGTTCGCACAATAGGCACCTGAGATTCGAGTAATTTTCGAGCTGCAGAAAAATTTCGAGTCTTAAATACGGGAACAATGAACGTTTCTCACTGTTAGCAAACCTTCAACATAATCGCCACTGTAGAAAGCTAAAACATCAACGTTAAATTTGTCGAAGTAACCGGCCGCTTGACTCACATCGCACGAATCACATTCTTTGCATAGTTTGGTTACGTCACATGGGTACATCATAAAACCAATCGGACTGAAGATCTGGAAGCCCTGCACCGTATTCATACGAACGCGGTTCAGATAGTCCGCCTTGAATGTCATCGAAACGGAACCAATCATCACCAAGCTCTCTAAGCCAATTTTCCGCAATGCCTGATGAGAAATCGGAATAGAAGTTCACGCTCAAGAGATGGGGTTGGGGTGTTTTATTGCGGACACACGTTGATCGATTCATAAAATTGTCGTTACATATGTGAGTGTCATGCAATTATGGTCACATTCAAGTGTAGGATTCGAACTTTTGAGTAAACTTTCGAAATGCGGTACTGCCCTCCCCCAAGCAACCTAGGTTTCTAATATTAATTCAAACTCACCAAATCTGTCACCGCCAAGCTCAAAATTTCATTTTGAGCATAAGTACTCGTCAACATGGTAGCATTGATGCCAATTGGTTGATATGCTTGAGGCAGCCGTATGGATAGCCATGCAATGCGTGAACCGATACTGTGATACTTATCGGAGAGTTCTAGTGCCAGTTTTTTCAATTGCGCATACAGGTCCTGGTCGCCTTTGTTGGGCGAATCTACGTTGTACAGGAATATCTTAATGTATGGAAGAAGGGGAAGATTTTATCATCGTAGCACTGTTATGGATACCACTTACTAGCATCAGGAATGTATTATCTTGACTTTCCATGCACATCTTCTCGTATCGACTAACAAAGTTAATGGCATCCGTAATTTGATGTTCGAATACAGGCACCAGCAGAGCGACTCTAGTGCTTTCAGTCACATAGGGCGATGGAATTATTTCTACGCGTCCCAATGGCTTCACCACTTCATAACTGCGGAGATAAAATTATTTGGCGAAGTTATAAAACTAAGTGAACACGAGAACAATGTACGATTCAGACTTGGGGGTGTAAATTACATTGTTTCGCTAGTCAACAACTTTCAAAATTTCTCGAAATGATTAACATAAAGTTAGAGGATGGCCGGGCGACAAAATCGGAACGACACAAAATTTGGAACCTCAAGACTTCGACCGGGAGCCAAGTCGGAGAGACAAGTTTTACAACGTCTATCTGAAGCTTTTGGTAAATTTAATAACGGAAGATGACGTGTGGTGGTGCTGAACGTATTCATCGTTTATGGACTCTCACTCAATTACCTCTTCAAAACTGTCATCCCATGTTCATTCATAAAATTCAGATGCAATTGATAAGTCATGCCTCTAACAGCGTCAAATCGTCGATAAATTGAATGCGTTCGAACGTAATTCAAATCATTGTGCTCTTTCTTAGCGTACAACAGCGTGTGGTTTAAAACGTTCATCAGATCCTTGGCTTCTAGCGCTGACAGTGGCTTCGTGTTATGTTCATGATCAGGCATAAATTGGTGTGTCAAATTCATTAGTTGCCATACGACGATGTCGTGCCGGGTTTCTGGTTTGTCGGATTCGGGTACGCCTTCCGGCCATTTCACCTCCAATATGTCATTCGAAATGGAACCGTTTGAAATGGTGTGCAGTTGTTGCTGTAGTTTGGTGCTGGACGATTTTATCGTTTCTAAGTTTAGCTGTAACGGGTGGTTAGTTTAGCCCTGGATAGTTGTAAAGATGAGCTTATTTCATTGCGTTGCGATCATACCCTGGAGAAGTATGTGTGTAGAGTGAGAATGCCTGCGGCAGTATTAACAGGATGGAAAATGAAACCATTGTTGAAGACTGGGTCTAACGACAACATAATCAAGTCATGGTAAATGTTGTACGTGTTGATTTTGGTGCTTCGATAATCAATTCCCTGAAACATTCACATTTGATTAGATCGAAAGGTACGGTATGGCAGATAAAATTGAACAATACTTGAAACGACTGATAGCAACCGGGTATTTTGGTTGAGTATTCTACGCAAGCACCTATGTTTGTACTGTGATCACTCGACCGAGCGTTTCTCACACACCAATCCAAATTCCCACGAATTTTTTTGATGGCACTGCTGCTCAACACAATCCCACTATTCAAATCACAGTACTGACTGCCATTCACTTTATGTCCCATGTAAACATCGAAGCTGATGCTCAAGTGCCTTAATTGTTCGAGCAAACGTCTGGCGTCCAAATAAACATTATCGTTGACCAGCAGGAAATAGTCAAAGTCATTCAGATAATTATCGGCTGCGTATTTCAACACATGGAACGGTCGTAAGTTCTCTCTTGTGTCCGTAAAGCCGACGATGTTTTTCAATTTGAAATTTGATCGAACGTTGTCAGCATTGATGAAGAATTTGATTTTGTCTACCAAATGTGCAACGGTCTTATTGAATGCTGTTGCCAGTGTATTGATATTGGACTGTGATGTCAACACTCCGACAAACAGCTTTTCTCTTATGCCCAATTCGGATGAATAGTATCTGGGTCGGACAATGTTTTTAACCGCTTTCTTCGCGGCCATCGGTTTGTTGTTCAGATTGAGCTGCGGTTGGAAATTGTCCATGTATTCAGGGTTCTGGGATACCGTTTCCGGACACTGTTCAAAATTGAACAGTTCATCTTCGGGCAAAACAATCGTCAATGTTAATCCAATTACAAATCCGACAATAAAGTTTCGTTTTTTGGTTAAATTGCACTTTCTTATCACTTGTAGTTTGTTCATTATTTTGGTGGGGCATGTACAATTGAAATATAAATTAGAATAAGGCACTCAAAACATTGCACTGAGTGGTTTCGTCTCCACGCCTATTTCTGAGGATTGTATTTGCGAGGAAGTAAAAAAAAAATATTTCATTTAATTGGTCCGTGTCTGTCAAAACTTGACAGTCTTTCTGTATATTCAGGTTATGTCATTTGTTTTGATGATTTTGATCATTTCAAAACTCCAAGAGATGGTCAGGCAGTGCGCCGCCGAGTTCTGGCCGCAGTTCAAGCCGCCGCTTGCAACATTGGTTCCACGAGGTGTTCAAAAGTCGGCTATAGATGAGCTAAAAAGAAACATTAAATAAATATTACAAACATTTTTGAAAAATTTAACAATTTTACACATCTAAAATGAACATCTTCATTACAGTCATGTTAGGGGAAGGAGAATGATTTTTGGGCAATAACAAGCTTCAAATTGCTTTGACTGTTGAATTTGTTAGACATAGTAGGGAGCACTTTACCAATAGAGTTTAAGAAATGTAACCCGGTTCCATACGACTTATATAGAGTGTTTCACTCCGGTACAACAGAATTGTCAACGTGTTGGTATTATTTTGTTGACCCGCAAGACAAACTTTTCGAAACTGTTCTAACTCCATACAAAAATATTGTGTACCACCAATATTAACTGTGCTAACTGTCCGAAGTAAAACATTTCCGATGGAAATTACGAAAATAAGACCTCTAATTGCTTCAAAATTTGAATTTGAAAAAATTTCAGTTTTCAAGTGGCTTTAATTCACGTCGTAAGTGCGCCAAAAATATTTGAATTTTCAACTCGGTTGTGGTCAATTTACCGCTGCCACCATATAAAATTGTGCGTCAAAACTCATATTCTTGCGTTTCTTTTTGAATCTAAAGCGCACTTATAGTGTGCATACTCATCGTTTCATGGGAGTCCCTTCTAAGAGAAACTAGGCTTAGGTGGTCCAAGGCGCTGAGTATGCTAGATGCGGCACTGCCCTCTAATCCCTCTAAAACGAGAATATCGCAAACATGTCTAGTGCAACGCTGCGATTGCAAAGCCAATTCTGCCGTACTTTGCATAAGAAACTAGTCAATCGGTTTCAACAAAAGAATTCTATTGATAAAACCGGTTGACTAGTTTCTTATGCAAAGTACGGCAAAATTTTCTGTTTCTTTTCAAATTTCGATCGGACATACAGCGTCAATTATATCGAACTATGAAAACTTCGAGAATGTACAATAATTGGATCAGGACGAAGTTGAACTAGCCAGCATGTTGGAGCTTATTGCATCTTTCTTTGCAATGAAAAGTCTCCTTTCCCTGTGGTTGCTATAAAAGATCATTTCGAAGAAGTTTGAAATAAAAATTGTAATTTCTTGTACGAAAATCGATTTTTAGAGGAGGCATCTGAAGAACTGGACCAGAAAATCGGCCGAAAGTAGTTGACTCAAAAAATGCATACTTGATAACAGCACTGACAAAGCGGGACGTCATTTACGTATTCGATTTCATAACCTTTAACCACAAACGGTTATGTTTCTCCAAGACAGCTTTCGACGTGTTTCCACAAGTCTTAAATCTTAAATTAATGTTGAGTACGTTTTACTGGCGGCGCCCATGCCTTACGACCATTTTATCAATTCACGCCGTAAGTGCGCCAAAAATATTTGAATTTTCAACGCATTTATTGTCAATTTGACGCCACCAGCACACATAAACACTATGCTTCAAAGCCAAAATTTTTGCGTTGCTTTTTGAATGTGAAGCGCACTTACGCTGTGAATACTAAGCAGCACTAAGTCATGTATTATGGGTATAGCATTTTATTGTGAAAGTTGGTATTACCAACTTGGTAACAGTGGCGTGTGTACGTACACCAAACTGTCATTTCATACACGAAAAGCTGGATCGTTTGACATATTTTCAAACCAAAGAAACGATACATAGGTGGCGTTGCGGTGTACGCCAGATTAAAGGAACATCTGAAGGCAACACCATCTAGGTATAGCTCAAATAAGACAGAATCTTTTTCTTGCCATCTAGGTATCATTTCTCTGTTTCCCACGCTCTAAGAACCAAGGTTGTGAAACAACAGGTTAAGACCAATGAAAGTGGAGGTATGGCCAAGTCATACAAGCCAGGGGACGTGTAGATTTTGCATTTTTACAGCCTTGAACGGACTCATTCTTAGAATTTATGAAGAAGTTTCCTATAAAAATGAGTTCGTTCGATGAGAAAAAGTAAAATTCGATGCAAAATCGCTACACCTCTCCTATTTGCTTTCATTGGTCATGGTCATGGCACCACGTTAGTAGCACAAGCCATATACTACTAATATGTTTTTCTCATATTCGATCCTGGGAGTATTCGGTCCTAGACTTCCAATTGAACGCTAGACTTTTCTTGTGGAAGTGGCCTCGGTATTACAAACGTAAGTGCAGTCTTACCACTAAAACTATGGAGCTCTTGCAAAGGCGTAGTACGTTTGAATAAGTGAACCAACGTGTTACAACCAATGAAAGTATAAACCAGGTATGGTCGAATGTTAAACTTTGTATGAAGCGGGAGGTGAGTTTGAAATCGCTATGTCCTCCGGCTTGTATGAACAAACCATACCTCTGGTTTTAACGTTCATTGGTTAGAACAACTTCACTATACTTAGACTCAAGTTGTATTGCGCACGAAAAAAATTCTTTTCAGATCGATTTGTGCTAAGCGAACAAAGCGCTTATTGAATTTTCAGTCAACACACAAACAACGAAAACGATTACAGCCATGTTCGTAAATCGATGTGTTAATTGAAAGTTCGCGCTCTTACTCAGTGCTGTGGCGAGACACGATTTTTATGGATATTGAGATGGCAGCACATGTGCTAGCAAATGATTAGCTCTACTACGTTTCGTGTACGTTCTACTCGTTCTACTACGTGACATTGTATGAAATTGTGTTCGTGTGTGACTTGAGAGTGAAATTCCAATTTCTTCATTAAATAA
>JANTFA010152640.1:0-20884 GCA_026413405.1 Phytosciara flavipes
GGACAGTTATCGAGTCTAATAATTTGATTCAATATCTAAAAATGTTTGTTCAAACTGATTGATTGTGGGAGAATTTAGTCATCTATACGAGTAGGAAGCCCTTACAATTTCTTGAGTAGATGAACACATTATCTGGAAGTAAGTATCTTTCTCAACGAAATGGGAAAAATTTTTTTTTTGGCATAATGACCTCTACCTCATTCTGGACGTTCTAGACACTTGCCAGTCAACGACAATTCTGTCAACGATGACAGTCAACGTTGAACCTAGTTTCCGGGTGTCTTCGCGAGTAAAATATTGTAGAACTACCCCCTTTCAATACTATGTCACATTTACAGATATCATAGCAGAAAAAAATTGCTTTAGATGTTTCTCAGTTGATCCAATCACACAAACAATCAAAGAGTTTATGGTTTTCATACAAGTAAAACAGGTGCACGCGCGTCATAGTGGTAAAACCATATGAGCTCTTTTGTTTCTGTGAAAGGATTATCTAAAAAACAGCTGAAACAAAATAACGACAAAAATGCACTGTCTTTGGCCGTGACATTGTTCATACTTCACTAATAAAATCATCCGTTTTCGTCATAGCCACCTTTTCTACATTTCCCTTCCTCGTCAACGATGAATTCAAATCAAAGTCCTCGAGTCGGTATAAACGATTTCACGAGCCCAAATTTGTTTAAATTTTGTAACTTACATCAAGCATTTCGACGTGACATCGCACTTACCCACCCACTGGCAGCGTGGCGTAATATGTGCAGGCCATATTGGGCAATCGGGCGTCACTCGAAGGGACGACACCTTTTTCATATGGAAATATATAGGGCCGACTCAAACAGTTTTGTATCGATCGTCCGAAGGGCTAACATGTAACCAGCCCGGCCCTGAATATGTGAACAGTTTCCTGGGATGAAATTTCTTTGAGTCTCGATGTTTCCCTCAAACGCCTATAGTTTACATTTGTCGTCATTGTCGATAAGGAAAGTCAACATTTTTGACAATAAAAACTGGACAAAAATGTCTCACAAAATTTTTGTCCAGCATCCGCAAAAGCTATTTGACTTAAATTTAGCATCGGCGTAGTTTTATTGACGTGACGTCAATATTTGAAAATAAGATCCGGTTCGCCAAATAATGGGCTTTGCTATACATACGGGTACCTGAGTTAGTGACAAAGCTTTTCGTATGTGAAAACAGGGTTTGTTTTCACCCAGGTGTACACAAGCAGTAAGTTAGAATAGTAGCCCTTCGATCTATTTTTTGTCATAGTCATGGTAAGAAATACGATTGCAGAGATAGAAAGTTCGAGGATTGATAGATCGAAAAGCGAATAATAAAATCAGTTTACGTTGATCAACCGGTATCATCTCAACAAAACGTGTATTATAATCATCATGTTGTATTATACGACGAACATCCTTTTAATTTATCAAAATTTCTATCTAAATGCCATTTCGCACTCAAAACTGTTGCTTGGTGCTCACACACAGTAAATCGTGAATTATTCGCCGCTTAACTTTCGCATTTAAATTTCATCCACTTAAACGAAATATTATTTATGTTCACATGTAATTTATGACGTTACAACACAACAACAAAACGTAGCATGACTCTGCTCTGGTGTGTAGTTGCAGTTATTAAACTTGAATTACAAAATTTTTACAAAAAAAAACATTTTTAAGAAATGGTTTAATTTGTTGCATGTTCGTTCTTATGTGTAACGACAGAACACCCGATGCCTTTAATAACGTAGGAGAGGGACTTCGGATCTATGCTAAATTCACAAATTTCAAACGTGACACGTAGGAAGCTTTCGGACATAATTTGCATCTCGTTCATTTACTTCATGAGAAACAAAATCAAAAATTGTAGAAATTGGTGTTTAACCAACCGCACATACTGCACTCAACTTTTTATTAAAATTCCGAACTTGGATGACTTTTGGATGTTATGTGCGTCTCTAATCTAAGAGGTACGCACAATTTCAACAACAACAACAAATTGCTGAGATTCGAGAATATCATTTCCTTTGTTTCTTTTTCATTTCAATTTTTGGTCAAAGTTGTTCGTGTTCAATACTTTTACACTTCCTACAAGTCATGCAGCAATGTGCAGTCATACATGCATGACTTAATTTCAAACAGCAGGCAATATACTGCTATCAAGATCTACACTTTTCTCAACTATCTATATGTAGTAGTCCACGACCTTGTCCCATGGCTGAAAAACTTTGCACTAAAATATCTCGGAAGTTGTGGTTCATTTGAAAGAGGATGACTACCAGATAAGGTTCCATGTAGACTCGATCGCCGGTCAAAAACTAAGGTGGTGGCTGAACTGAAATTCAAATTTAATGGTGAGGCTCGGAACTCGCACAATAGTATCTTGTGCAACAAGTTTAGAAATGATGCTTTTTAACACTAGCCAAAATTTTCCTGACGAGGAGCGGAGCGAGGGCCGGCGTGTGCTAAAAAAGGAAACCATTTTAAAAAGTGATTGCCGTGTTGGGTTTTCTGGCACCCAACGCCATCTAGAAGTGAGCGCCTCTGATCATGATTTTTATTGTAAACAATCATTCCTCAAGATGCATCACTTGCACTGTGAATATGTGTGGAAATAATGGAATTTCATTTCCGAACACTTGCACTGTGAATATGTGTGGAAATATATGGAATTTCATTTCCGAACATGCTACGAAATTTTGAACACTTCAATCTAGATATCAACGTGAAAATATATTTCAATTCCCGGTGGCAGAAATGTTCACTACGAGGCATTTGAGACGATATATCGTGTGACCTGATTTGGACGTGTTCCAAGCCTTACCACAAACCGGAATCAAAAATATCGGCGGCGACTAAAATCGAGATTGTTAGTCGCGGTACAAGGTCGTGGAATTAGCCATATGTGATCATAATATACATCAGCTACTGAAGGCGATCAAACGAACAGCATAATCATATTTCACAAAATAATAATTGTGTGTTCATCTGCCCGTTACCGTGTGTATGCTCTTTTGATTAAGAAGAAGAAGAAAAAAATGGAAATAGAAGGAAACAACAACAAAAATCTCTTCATTAAAATTGATCTTTAACAACAACGCAGAGAAACTCCGAATCAATACTTTCGATTTTTTTAAAAACATTTTATGAACCGAAATATTAACACGAATTAGCAATTCCATCTGATGCGACCAACAATGAATAGAATGACCAATTTGGGAGATAAAATTTTTAATAAATTTTTGTTAACACAATTAGAAAATCGAATATGGCCTGCGATAATAACCAAACAAACAATGCGGATCATTTCGTTTGGCATATTGATGAATAACTGAATTGTTAAACGATGGAAAACTGTTTTGTTAGTTCCCAATTGAATAGAGGCGAATATATATTACGACACGTTCGAGTTGCTTTGAATATGGATTTGGTAAAATGTTATCTCAGTGAGATTTAGATTTTATGCAATCTTAATGAATGAACTTTATTGCATCTGTTTGGTTGTCGATTAGATTGCGCAAGAAACTTTTGTCCCATGCGAAAGTTGAACATTAGATATGCCCCCGATAAAATGATTTAGTACCATGTTGGAACATTTTCGGATCGTTTCTCATGAGTAAGTGAAGTTCAACTTTCCCATGTGTCAGTCAGTCAGACTACGTTGGATGCTGCTGCGTAATTCATTAATTAGGAAACTATTTTAATACAAAAGAAATCTCACTTGTGTGTTTTAGAACAACTTGTTTCGGTAGCAAGCTTTTAGGATTTCATGTCATGGTAATTACATCTCTGCCTGAAGTTAGCCTTAGATATATTGTACACATAATTCATCGTGAATGGGCCGTGTCATTCATGTCATCCATGTGTAGGGTTCGTTGAACCAATCCCTTCAACTAACCGTCATCTTACCGGAGTAAGATTCGTACGGAGGCCACCGTTGGGCCCATTGCACAGGTGGAGATATTCAAATGTTTCCGCTTATTTCGAATGTACTGATTCTGGTTGTAAACGATAAATGGAGTTAGTTATTGTCAATTGTTAATTTTTCTGTCAAAGTGACCATCCATGAGATATCACTTTTCGTATTATTTCTAATACTTTGAAATCTTGCGGTCGATAGAGCTCAACGGGCATGAAGCTTTACAGCCAAAGCTAATCATCCTCATGATTAGGAAAAACCGTATGGACAATGTCTGTGCCGGAAGTCGAGCCCGTGAACCATAGACTGTGAGTCCGATGCTCTACCGATTGAGCTACCTGGACCACTGAGATGATCACGACGTCGGTTGCACCCAAATTTTCCAGTGGTGACATCTACGTTCATAAAATTTTGTATGACCATTCCAACTCCACAACAAAAATTTATTTTGTTCAAGTTGACTTTACACACAATTTTGTGTGACACCCGCCCTCGTGAGTGTCTTAATCTGTTGTAAACAACCTTGCGATTATGAAGCTTGGGTTTCCTTAGGAACGTTATATTTATGCTAAACTTTGAAGAAAAATCCTATGCAGGTCCTCACCGAGATCGAACCCGGGTTTTCTGGGTGTAAGGCTACCACTGAGTCAACTCATGGGAAAGGATACCGTAAGCTATTACCTGATGTTGTAACGAAAATAGATTAGGGGACATCCATAAATTACGTAGAAGGGGCGGTTGTTTTGAAACCACAAAAAACGGCTGACTTTTCTATCGTTGTGAGCAGATACACTTTTAACATATAAACTGAAGGGACGCGTTCCCCTCAGACCTAAGCTTAAAAAGCTTAAAAGTGTCTCTGGCTGTGAGGGGAAAGGGGCGTATGCAAATTCAAGGAAACTGCAAATGTGATTCATTGATGTTCCCTAAGGAGTCGTCAATTACAGTGTGCACATTTAAGAATACCATTTTTAGATCCCTTTCCTTTCCCAGTTTGCATGCGCCTATTTTTATACATTAAATTGTGTGACAGCATGCTTTTTGTCAACGAGGAAGGGGAAGTGCTTAAGCCTGAAGTGCAGTGCCTGAATAAATTGTGACAAAATAACAGAGCTGTTTCAAATCTATATAAAACAATATGGAAATTATATCTCTCTCACACAGCATCCAATCCAATCCAATGTGAAGTAATATTTTCATTAACCATGACGATGCGGTTCGATTTATGCATTCCATTTTACAGATTAAATTATTATCTCTGTTTACATTTTATTGTTAAGCTGGTACGCTTATAAAACAATTGTAAATTGGTTACAGTTATCAAAACGTAAATTAATCGTTTCCTTAAAGCGGTACAAATTCAAATTGATCTGTGCGGTCGGTGAATGTGTACACAACAAAAATTCAAAATAAATATTTTAACATCAATTCGAAATAGATCAACAGAAATGCGGCGAATTTCTGTGTGTAAAAACTATTTTAAACAAAAAAGTTTTTAGTTGGGAGTTTGGAAAACTGGAAAGTTGGTATTATGGTTGCTTTTCAAAGCATGCTAATTTTCTAATATCACGAATTTGAGTGTAATGCCTGGGATTCGTTTGTTTTTGCTGCCGATGTAGTTATGATACGCATTAAGATCATAACCTTCGAATTTTTACAATTTGAAATAACGAAGAAAAAAACAACAAAACATAACCTGCCATAGCCACATTTTAAATCATTTACGTTGCGCTACGTTAACTTCTGCTCTTGTTTTTAATTTTAATTTTATTAGAATTACATGTACGCGTAGAGAGTATAACCAACCACAACCACAAAAAAATGATTTTACTTTCTTCTTTTTTTTTGTTGTTGTTGTCTTTACCGGAGAAAAGTAACATTTTCGTTACATAAGCATGGTAATTATTGAAAGATTTTGTTTGCGCTGGGCGACTATACAGAGAGACAGATAATCTTTC
Source organism: Phytosciara flavipes (assembly GCA_026413405.1). NCBI lineage: Eukaryota > Metazoa > Arthropoda > Insecta > Diptera > Sciaridae > Phytosciara > Phytosciara flavipes. Next base: position 5,883 of record JANTFA010152640.1, read on the forward strand.
TTCAAATATTTCACATTTCTTCAAATATTTTTGAGTGAATGGTAACAACCGGACAGTCGATGCGGACATAAGATAATATCTTTACTGCCGTAATTTGTAAGAAAAACTTCTTCGGAAGAGGTATATGTCTACGATGATGATAGGTAGGTTTTGATAGTGTTTCAATGAAGATTTCAATCTGAGATGTCAAAACGCGCATAATTTCGAACAGACGATTGCGGATTTGCTCGTATATATACAATAGACTACCAATGTCTAATCATTTATTGGTATCAATTTACCGTAATATTTGAATACTCGAAATACATGAAATGGAAATTAGCGAATGAGAAGAGAAACTTAGCATTAATTATTTGAGCTTTGCTCCAGTCTGTTTGTATCCACTGCTGAATGCAAGCATCCCCGATTTTCTTCCATTTTCTAAATTCTTTGCAATAGAAAGTTTAGGATTCTATTCGTCCAACTATCTTCTTCCTTTTCTTCGTTTCCAGCCATTTATATCCTCTGCTGAATGTAGGCCTTCCCTTTCTCCTTCCATTTTGGCCTGCAGATAGTACAATTGAGTTTGTCCATACTGTGGGTGGTTCTTAATTCCCAGGTTTGCGTCCAACGTCTGTCATTCTGGCGATATGTCTTGCCCAGTTCTTTCCATGACATCAACGACTTTTTTTGTTATTGTCGAATTCATTGATTTGTCATTTTGTCTCTGAGCAAAACTCCAATCATACTCCATGGCTGCTTGCGTGTAACTCTCAATATTTGGTTTCAGACGATTTTAGCAATGTTAGAGTTGCCGCTCGTGAAGGAGCACGGGAAGGTCACCCGAATCGTTTCAGACTCTTATTCATTTTGCTTTTGAAAATAAGTCTGAGTTTTCCGAATGCTGCCCGTCCTAGACTAGACCGATTCTACGCATGACTTCAGCCCTTGATTGTCGATTCCTAACTTCAACGTATGGCCAAAGTAGATTTAATTGTTGACTATTTCTATGATGGTATCTCCTATCTCAATGCCTCTATACTCGGTCATCATGTCAAAAACGACTTTGTTCATCACTGTTCTAACATGATTTGTGCTTGCTCCAGACCAACTGATATGAGAACTATCTATTGGTCTGGATCTAGGTTCTGAGTAATCGGTTGATGTTTCTTGACCATTCGACTCAAACATTGGTGGGCCGAAGTATAGATTCTTCTCTTTCATAGCGGTCATACTCTTACGAATCGAAACAGTAGCATGTAGCACAAGCCGAGATCTTGAGAGATGAACTCCAATGGATTTTAGGCTCTCCGGTTCACGATTGATTTATAGTTCAACGTCCGTGTGTCCTTCTTGCAATATGTCACGCTCAAATTCACTATAGAGATACTATTCTGTCCATGCCGTTAACGTTGACGATAATTATCACAGCACAGTAGGTGAATTTTTGTATGAAATCCGCCATAATATCGTCAGCTGTGGGGTGTAACCCTCGTATCTGTATCGAGGTGACCTCCACAACAGTATATGGCCTTGCATCTACCTACAACATTAATTTGATGTTCACATAATGCTCATACGCACCACTCATCTCTGAACACCAAAATCAAATTATAAGAAACAAATCTGCGGCTATCGTTGAACATTAACGCAATAGAACACCGAGGAAACAAATCCATTCAAACCATTGGCGATCAACTGCCTGCGTGAGTACGTCTACCTGTTATTTCTCTTCAGTTAAAATTATTGACAGCACACACTAATGCTATTTCGGATATTAAATACGATAATCACATGAAATTAGAATAATTACACACTTTTAGTAGTCGTGAACATAAATTGTGTACGATGCATCGATGCATGCACTTCCATTATATATACTTTCCCATTCAACATGACCTGGCGTTATCACCTCCTACACAATACACACTTACGCCTGACTACCACTGGTTTCTGCTAGGTAAAAGTAAAAGTTCATTGTAATGTTGCGCTTAGCGTCTGGGTTAAAATTTTATATATTTTTGCATTCGAACGGCTTTTCAATATAAATGCAAGTTCAATGTTAGCCGCCGGTTTTGTTTTGTTTATTTCATTTTTCTTTTTGCTTATATCGACGTTTTATGTATCTGAAATGCAAAGCGTACATACGAAGAAAAATTATTTTATTGCTACAATGTGAAATCGTTTTAAAACAATAAATTTTAGTGTTTTAAAACGTGAAGAGGAAAGGGCATAAAAATGCTCTTTGCATTTGACTTCATTGCAATTATGTGAAGCAAAAAATGCCTAACTGTAATTTCTCTTCTCTTTTTTTTTCGTTGCAGCTTGTTACTTTTACTCAAAACTTGGTCAAGATTCGGAAGCTGAGGGTGTGCGCTTCATTCGAGTGCGAGAAGATATGAACGTTGGCTCGGACATACTAACCCTACGAGCCTATCCCCGAGATTCGATCAAAATCAAAGGAGTCGATCGGTCGGCAGATTATAAATTTTTTAAGCTACTAGAAATTAACAGCACCTTCGTTCAAGTTTTATTGGACAAAACATTGGAAGACTTAGTTGATAGAGACGTGCCACAGAATTTATTAAAATTTAAGATTGAATGTTCCAGCCGGGATGGTCGCAATGAAGAGACATCATCCCTGGCAATAACGGTTTACATTGAAGATATCAATGATCACTTTCCGAAATTTAAAAACCTGCCATACACAATAAATGTAGATGAGTCGACACCGGTTGGGTCCACTGTATTCCAAGGCATATCGGCATTTGATCGCGACAAACCGAACACACCCAATTCGGATGTACAATATTCGATGGGGCTACAAGATTTTGATTCTGGCGGGCCATATTTTTCGTTAGAAAGTCCTCATCGACCAGCCGTAGTTCTTCGTAGACCATTGGACTTTGACGAGGGCATTCAACAGTTTGTGATACCTATTATAGCATCGGTAAATTACTTTTCACACATCAAGTGGTGGTATGTGCGGTAACGCAGGAATGTTTCTGTTTATAGGATAGAGGAACACCGCCGAAAATATCCAATACAAATTTGACAATCTACATTGACGATAGTGATGATCAGCCACCCAGGTTTACGGAAGGCGTTTATCGCACCCAAATAAATGAGTTCTATCCACTGACGGTAAGCAACACCGGTTCTTCCAATCGCTAGTCACAACTAAATTGTCCATTTTTTCAGGGTAAACATATACGGAAGATCCTACGATTTAAACCGGAGATCAAGGCGTTCGACCAAGACTCCATAAACTCAACCTTGATTTACGACATAATCGCTGGCAATGAGCGAGGTCTGTTTACGGTGAATCCAACAACTGGCGACATTTTCTTGGAACGAGAAATTGACTTGGAAGAAGAAAGTCTACCGGGTAACACATTCGTACTGCAATTGGAAAGTCGCCAGCAGGACAATCCGCTGAAGCGAGCTGTGGCTCGGGTCGAAATTGAAATCATTGACCTGAACGACAATGCACCGGAATTCGAAGTGGATCTGTACAATATATCGATAGTAGAAAACTTACCGAGCGGCTTTAGTGTTTTACAAGTGAATGCAATTGACCGAGATCAGGGTGAAAATGCAGAATTTTACTATCAAATCAATGATGAGAGTCCACCGGGAGCGTTCGTCATAGACCCGAGAACCGGTTGGATCACCGTAAGAGATCAAGAGCTTTTGGACAAAGAAGCACGCCCGAATATTTTAATGTCGGTGCAAGCTCTGGAAAAGAAGGAACCGTACGATCGAAGAGATTATAATGCGGGAAAGGTGAACGTAGAGATTACGCTACTCGATTCGAACGACAATACTCCGGAATTCGAGATGGGCAATTTATACGAATTCAAATGTAATATCGACGCTCCGGTGGGCCACATAGTCGGATATGGTAAGATTTCAACTGAATCTGAGTGTTATGTCATCAGTCGATATCGATATTCATACAATGTTCATACTTAGTGACGGCAACTGATCCGGATGAGGGCAGAAATGGCATGATTTTATACGAACTACAACATCCGAGAGGCAGTGGCGTTGTCCCATTCAAATTGGATTCGAATTCTGGTGCGATCATGGTTTCTGGTCCACTAAGACGTGGCAGAATCGCAGTGTTCGTTGAAGCCAGTGATCAGGTATGTCGGAGAATCTGTTGCGGTGTTTTAATTTCGTTGTGTACAGCACAATTTCTCCCACTAGCCGGCCAATCCATCGGAAAGACGATTTTCACTGGCTGTCGTTACAATTGAAGTTGTCGCTGAAATATCGACTGGTGCTGTAGACTTCATTGGTGCTCCGTACGAGTTTTGGGTGGGTGCAGATGTTCCAATTGGATCGTCTATTGGACAAATACGAACGAACTTAGATTTTGATGGACAAAGTGAAGTTATGTACGACCTTCTGCATTCATACTCTGAGGGCGTACCGTTTGCTGTTGAAGAACGGTCTGGAATTGTGACGGTCATACGAGATTTTGCGGAATTCGATCGAGTCTATTATGAGTTTGAAGCCGTAGCGGCGCACGTAAGTTGAATTTAATGGTCACTTTATGTCGTGAGTGGGTTCAAATAAAATTTGATTTCCTTTGTAGGAAGCCGTGGACAAGCCTTACAGCAAATTAATTCGCAGGAACTCCAAGTCCGAACGACAAATAACCAAAAATGGTGAAGTGTTTGAAATTGATGAGGGAGTCATCTCGGATAGCCAAGACGTTCTAGTTACTAATGTCACAATTCACATTGTCAATCCGGACGATGAAAGGGGAATTTTGATGAGGTGAGAAGGCTCAAAGTGTGCGGGAGTTTTTTTTCGAAAGCTCATCTTTGCTCTATATAATTCCAGAGGCACATATGCCGATCCCATTGAATTCCACATCAAAGAAAATCTGGCTGGTGCATTGATCGGTCAGCTTTTGTATCAGAACGCCACAGTAAAACAACTTGGAAATGTTAGGCCTCAAGGAAAGTCGCTTCAGAGCAACATTACGGCACTGAGTGAAGAGCCGCCGAAAGAAATGTACAGCGCAAAAAGTGTACGGAAAGACCGGCAAATTCTCCATAAAAATTCGCCCAATACAACGATCAAGGCGAAGAAAAAGTACACGCGCAGAAATCGTGACACTGACCTCTCGACATTCTATGTATCAGTCACGCCAACCGTTTATTTTGACGATGTTTTATTCGGCGAAGAGTCTCAATCGGTTTTGAGCATAGCAGATCCCCTAACAGCCCCAGCGCCAGCTCCATTAAAGGGCAAAAAGATCAAAGAATTGGAAACCGGTGAGCATATCGAGTACAGCCGAAAGTCGTCCTATGATACGCGAGTAAATGGGCCCGATAAGCCGACTCACTACGAGACATATGCAGCAACAAAATATGTCAATCCCATATCGAATGACGACCTTCCGAATGAACGGTCAGACCAATCCGACTCAGTGGACGTTCCGTCTGGACCGATCGAAGTTGTCATAACACCAAAGCCTCGCATAGCCAAACAACGAAATCTATTTGTACTGAAGCCGAATGCAACCGGCTCATCACAGAAGATCGAGAAACGCTCTCACGACACGTCTAATTTGAGATTTTTCATTGCCAATCAACAAGATGTTACCGACATGATATCGATCACAAACGATGGCACATTGACGACCGTCAAAGCGTTGGACAGAGAAGTCCGCGACTTGTATCGATTGACTGTTATAGCTGAATACTCAAAGGGTTATGTGAATGGGGCAGGCATTTATCAGGTGATTATCCATGTGGATGACGTAAACGACAATCCGCCTGTGTTCAATCAGAGGTCATATTCAGGCATCATATTGGAGAATAGTCCGATGGGTAGCGATGTTTATGTGATCAATCAGCAAATTTTCATCCATGATGATGACAAGGGCATCAATGCCGACTTTACGGTAACGCTGAGTGGAGACGGTGCTGAATTATTCAAAGTGGAATTGGTGAACGGTTCGGTGCCCAGTAATCATACATTGCAAACGTTCGCCAAATATCCGAAAAATATGAACATCGCAGAAAGTTTTGCAAAATTGCAGATCATGTTGATGGACATAAGGACTCAGCCGTTGAATGAACCACATTATGCGGTACGATTTGTCGGACCGAGAGTCTTAGATCGTGAACGGGAAAGTTTCTACGATTTGAAAGTTATAGCAAAGGACAGCGGCGGTCTGAGTTCCGTTGTTCCATTGAACATTTATGTGGCCGATGTTAATGATAACGCTCCAGCGTTCGATAAAATTGCTGTATTCAAGGACGTTGGCATTGACGTACTGGAATCTACAAATGATTTGGAAATATATTTCGTCGATCGTTTCGGATCCGATTTCAATTCAGTCGCTGATCTCAATCGACGGAATGATAGTGAAAAAATCACCTACGGCATTAGTTTGCCGAACCGTGAGATTATGCAAATCGGCGAGCGTGTCGCCATCGGCACACCCCGGGGTTTCAACACCAATGACAATGTGTCCAGACGAATAAGAAAATCGAAACAGTACGAAACACCATATCCACTGTTTTCCTTGTCGGAGAAGATACCAGTCGGTAGTGTCATTTTGAAAATATCAGCGTCGGATGAAGATTACGACGAAAATGCGCAGATATTCTATGAGATTGTGTCGGAAACGTTTCTGCCCAAGCGAATTGTGCATAGGCAAGTGCACATCATGAAATTCTTGGGTATCGATCGTTTGTCTGGCGAAATCAAAACCAATCGTCCATTGCAAGCAGAATCAGAGATTCGTCTTAACATATCAGCTAAGGATATCGGTGGATTAACTGACTACACGATGCTGAAATTCAAAGTGATCGATGTGAATGATCATGCGCCGATGTTCGAAAAGCCTTGGTACACATTCGATGTGAACGAAGGTGTGTATGCTGGCAGTGTATTGGGTAAAATTGTGGCTACTGACGAGGATTACGGAGACAATGCCAATATTTCGTATAGCATTCAAACTGAGAAAGCCATTCCGTTTTTTGTCACTCCATTTTCTGGTATTGTGAAAATCAACGGCGAACTCGATCGTGAATTGAAATCCAGTTACGAATTTAAAATCATGGCAATGGACAACAGTAAAAGCGAAATGAAACTATCGTCTTTCGCTGAAATCGAAGTGAACGTTTTGGATTTGAACGATAACGCACCCGAATTCACTGGCTACGATGAAATCTATTACGCTCGGTCGATTGCTGACTTTGGCGGAAATGAACGGAAATTCATCAATGGCGATGGAATCACATCTGAAAACAATCTGCATGATCTGGCCAATCAGCAAAACATTCCCGTGTACAAGGCCTATTTGAAGAAGAGCACCGAGCCGGGAACGTTTGTCAAGCAGATTTCAGCTGTTGATAAAGATTTCACCGGAAATGGAAATGGTTTGGTGATGTATGCGCTTCATCACAATGCGTTGCCATATTTCTTTGAGATCGATTCACGCGATGGAATTATCACGACTGTGTCAAAGTTTACACGTTTCCACGGCTACGAGCACTTAAACCTAACGATTATTGCTTCCGATTTGGGTAGTCCATCGCGCACCAGTTCAGCATTGTTGCTGGTCAATTTGCAAGGAGCCGATGTGCATGATGACAACGACGAAGACCGGAATTTCCCGGAGAGGTATTATGAAATCGAGGTTGTCGAAAATAGTGAGGTTCCATTGGAATTGATCCAGTTGAATGTAACATCGCAAGACGAACAATACAAATGGTCAATTGTTCCCGAAATGGACGTTTTGGTCAATGACGAGTTCGAAATCGATGAGAAAAATGGAACTTTGTGGTTGACAAGACCGTTCGACAGAGAAGCGAAAGACGCATACAGTTTGAAGATCAGGGCAGACAAAGTTACGCGTGAGGCTAAAGCAATGCCCACAATTACATATCCAATTAGCGACGAAAAAATTCAAGGCCTCATGGACAATGAAGTTCGGGTGAGTAATTTGATCTGTAAATTCAAAATGTACGTCGTCGTGACCATACTTTTCGTCCATCATCTGCAGATTGTCATCAAAGTAATCGATGAAAATGATCATGAACCGAAGTTCGTGGGAAATGGCAAACCGATTATCGCCGTCATGCCGAATAGTGCCAATTTTGGCTTTCCCGTAACAAGAGTTCATGCAACTGACCAAGACATCGGACTGAATGCGGATGTGCGGTACAGTTTATTGAATGAACCGTCGAAGCTGTTCGGAATCGATGCCATCAGTGGTAGGATCAGAGTTCTCGGCCCGACTCGCAATGAACAGAGAGTGTATGGGTTCGATGTGAAGGCTACCGATCGACAAGGGGCTGACGATGGTCGCAGTTCCATTGCTAATGTTTTTGTAAGTAAAATTTTTTTGTTTCGTCCCTCTATGGTGTAGTTAAACATACGATTGTGGCGTGATCTTTTTTAGGTCTATGTTCTGGACGAACACCGACAAGTCAGACTTGTAATTGCTGGCGATCCAATTGATGTGGAGAAAGAAATTGATACTCTAACTAGGTAAGTGGACCACCTGAGCTGTTGTTACGAATGCGATTATTGGAACAAAAAAACTTTCTGTCACTAGGATGCTAAGCGATGCTACGGAACTGGACATACGGGTTCGTATGCTCGAACCGCATGTTGGAAGTGTCGATCCAGCGTAAGTACCTCAAATGAACAATTATTTTGCTCACATTTTTCTATCATAACCCTCCCATTCGTAGCACGGACGTTTTCATTTACGCAGTTGATCCGAGATCGAATTCCATCATTGATATGGATGACTTGCAGAGGTTGGTCTGAGCCCATTAACGAAATAGTTGAAATTTTGAAGCTTTTTTTTCATTCTCATCTATCTCCAGCACCATGTCCACAGTGGCAATGCAGAATCTGACGACTTCAGCGCACATTCTTGAATTGTCGCAAATTGGGAGTCATAATAACAGGAACATAAACACCATTCACAATGCCACACTAAAGACACCCGAACTGGCTTCGATCGTTTTGGCCGTGGTTGTCTTTGCTGGTGGACTGGCCACAGCTCTATGTGTAGTTTGTGTTAGAAATAAACGGTGAGCATAACTGCATTTTAATCGTAGCGATGTAAAATTCTACAGGTAGGGTAGAGATCACAATTTTAGTTATAGACAGAGGGCCCACGCTCATTTTCGGCTCACATATGGGACCGATTTGATCAGCACGAAAAATATTTGTTCTACGGCTTTTGTAATTGACCTCTAGGACAGCCATAATCAGAGTAGCTTTAATGTATCGTCGAACATCGTATCGTACAAAATCCAAACTGGTGAGGTGCTAGAGTCCAATGAAGAATGCAATTGGAAGAGAAAGTTTTTTGTTGGCAGAACTGGCATGCCTGGCAAGTCAAATTTCCGCATTATCAACTTGTCCACTAAGCCAGTTTGTCCAAACAAAAAGTTTATTTTCCAGTTACATTCCCATACGGCTCTATCATCTTCATACTTGACACAGATTTGGATGTTGTCCAATGTTTTAAGACTGAGATATACGCTAGGGCTACTCTCGTCAGGGCTCACATACAAGAGTCGTATAGAGCAAATGTTTTTCGTGGTGGCTAATGGTACAGTTTGGCATAGGCTCTCATTAGTGTTGAAAATAGGCGTCAGCTCTCGGTCTACAAGCACATTAGAGTATGAACACGAAAATCGCAAAAAATATTCACCGGGCCTTTAGCACACATTATACCATAATTATAATCAATTCGATTTTTAATTTTACAATTTAATAAAACGAAGACTGGCTAATTAATGACTGTTGTAGTTTTACATGTTGGCTGAGTAGCGAATTTTATTTTTGTATTAACATCGACACACAGAGGCACACAGATCACACAAACTTTTCTCTGAATCGCACCAAACTTTTACAGCACAGAACAGGCTGGGTATATCCTTATTGGTCTAAACCTGAAATAAGATTTCACCTGATCTGACCTGAATTTTTTTGTGTTCAAAAACTTACCTGATCAGAATTCATCAACACTGATCTGATCTGACTGAAAAAAAAATGAAAAGTTCAACTAAAATACAAAGATTTAATTGAAAACTCAAGTGACCTGCAAACATGTCAGATCGGATCAGATCAGTTTACTGTTTTTCAGGTAGAGCCAGGTCAGGTCTGGTGAAAATTATAGAAACAGTCAGATGGTCTGGCATGTTCCGAGCTCCACACCAAAAATTATTAAAAGAACGCACTTCATTTAGCACCAAAACTCTCGCTATTTACGTGGATGCAGTAGGTAAGGTAGATACTGCAAGCTGACATAAGGATTCATTTTTACATTATCGGTGTTCAGTTTTGGACATCATTTTCAATCAGTTTCACAGTTCGTATTGAGTGAAATGTGTCTTTCGAATCGGTAAACCTTTGAATGCACTTCCTGATAAAACCAACTGTTTTTCCGAAAATAACGGAATTCGTCCACTTTCTTCGCAACATAATAATGAAGCTCTCACTGACCACACCAACCAAGTATCCTCAGTGTAAATATAAACGTTGCATCTACGTCTGTGGCATATAGATTCTCTTGCACATCCATTTAAACGAAGTGTCTGTTCTGTTCGGTATAACATGTAAAGGTCAGCAACCTGATACCGTACGCATTACCGGATAGGTTATTTTTATAGCTACGACAAGATGCAATCGATTTTAAAATAACGGTATCAGTTGTAAAATGTCTCCTCAGTCATGTTCCAGGTCCGGACTGGCCATATACTGGACAATGGGGCGTAGCCCCGAATGACCGTTGGCTATTTTGGGAAGCTAAAAACTTTTTAAATCAATTTTTCGAGTCGTTTCACAGTATTGTCCGAGCAGGCGGCGGTCGTTGGGTATCCAGTCCGGACCTGCTATGTTCTAGCTCGCACTGTATCCTAGAACTGGTTGTTCAAGTTTTTATCTGTTCTATTTGTCATTTGCAATTTAAATGATCAGAATGTTTGTTTATATAGTCAGTCGATTGTGTGGCGGTCGGTAGTTGCGTTGATGTTTTAGTTTTTCTAAATTAAAAAAAAAATCATTTTTATTCGTTATGGATACATTTCTCTGTTGTAGACGGAACCGGTTGAATGCACCAAGACAACAGCTTGCATATTCCATATCGGGCACGCCCAGTACAGTTCGCACAACAAGCAAATCATCTGGAAGCACAAAACCAATGTTACCGGCACGAACGTTGAGTTCACAATTAATTTACCGTGACAGCAATAAACATATTACCAAGTAAATCACATCGAGACCAGATGATTATTCAAATTCAATTTGAACTGTGCGTTTTGATCGAACACGAATATTATTATTCCATTTTCCAGAGATAGACATGCGGACAGACCCAGAGAGTATATTGATGTACCACTACCTCAGTCAGTATTAAACTATAATTTAGATCATGATGGCAGTTGTTTGCGTTACAATCAAATCCATCCACAGTAAGTGAATTAGTCACACAGGTGATGGGGGTGACATTTTCATGCCAAAAAGATGTCGAATGAAATTATTGTCGCTATTCATAAAGCACCAAACAAGAGAATTGAATTCAAAATTGTGCAAACTGTTTGCTTGTAGGAATTTGGATACATCGGTACCGTCGTTGCATTCAAGCGGACGTGATTCGGGATTGGATTTATCACGAGAACGTAGCGAAAGTCCATCGAAACAAATTGTCCGAATTATGAGAGATTCGCAAGTGCGTACTCGTAACGGGACCAAACGTAAGAAATGTACATGTGGTCATGCCGAACAGCATAGATGTAGTGGCGATGAGAGCAGGTCAGTTAAAAGACGATGTCACGACCTGGGGCATCCTAAGCTAATACGCACAAGAACGGACTTTTTAACGGGTTTCACAAAAGTCTTCCAAAAATTCGGGCGCAGGCAGCTACAAATATTTCTAGACATTTTTAGCGGCTCTCGATTCAGGAAGATCAAATTTGAAAATTGTGTTCTTGCGCATGTTAGACTTCGAAGTGATTTGTGTGATATCTAAGACTCAATTTTTTTTCATCTTGATTTTCAGTGACAGCTATGAAGATTCTTTGAAGAATATGAAAGTGTGCCGAAGAACGTCACTACCGAAAAACTCTGCATTCCGGCGTAGTTTGCAAATAAATGCGGTCGGAAGTAGAGGAATCAGACATTCATTTTCAGGTATTGAAATTAATCATTTAAGGTCCCACGAAAATGCACTTCTAACAGAGTTCGGCCTAATGCTTGGGTCTTTGGTTTATTAATTGGACGTTAGAATTTTGCTGAAACCTGAATTCCATCCAAAAACTATCTTCGTTTTATTCTCTTATTATTTTTAACCAATAGAAATCCTTTACTTGATCTATCGAAGAGAAAACTTTTGGGGATAATTCAGAAATGAAAGCTTTGCCTTCGTTAGGGCTGTTGTTAGTAAACTTAAGTGTATGCAGATTTGCTAAGATGGGATGGCTTGACGAGGCACCACAATTTTTTTCATAGCACATCGCAATTTCTAGCAACCCTACTGAGCAGAGAATGGGACACTGATTTTCCAAAATATTTTTCGGTATCTAGTGAGTTTGTCGCTCATTTCCAACATACGATGAAGAGAATAATGGTCCTACCTCACCTTATAAACTGGGAGCCCGCGCGTATATTTGACTCTCATAAAGGTGATGCCCATGCCCATGCCAAACTGTTCCATGGCCAGCACGAAAAGCATTTGTTCTACAGGAAGCCCTCTTGAAGAATACAATTGAAAAATAAAGAATTGGAGTTAAAAATTCGAATATTAAAAGCTCACCTCCGACATTTTCACCGGGCTACAGCTCTTGTATTTCGTCATACAGCCGTAATACGTTTTTCGAGCGGCACTTTGTAGACTTTGAGACATTTTTTCTTCTTTCTTCATTCGTCAGAACTGATAAATCCTGTTACGACCGGTAAACTGCAAATTGACAAATATGCCGAACGAACCTTAAGAACGAAAGTAACACAAAATAGCCAAATCCCTTGCCATTGTCAGTATGCCAAACGGAACGCACAAAACTTTTTGTCCGAGTAAGTTGTTCCCTAAAGCACCGTTTTGTCCCACTAATGTTGATGACTTCTGAGAAATTATATAAAGGACACAAGCGCACTGGGGACGTCAGTGGCATTGGTCATCAGGATTGTATGTGTTCTACGCCAAAGGTGACTCTAATCAGTAAGCGGAAACTTCTGAATCACAATCTCACGCAGATCGCACCTAAATCTGAGACTCAAGCGACGCTTAATTGGAGACACAATCGTCACATAAATTGGAAACTCAAGTACAACAAATCTGTGACGCACATCTCCAGTTCAACAGTTTAAATAACAGTTTGCCGGTCGTTACTTGCTTAATCAGCTCTGACGAATAAAAAAAGAAGAAAAAAGAAAATTTGTAAATTCTCTCAAAGTCTCACAACGGGTTAATTTTGTCTTTCGAAAAACGTTTAACGGCTGTATGACGAAAGTCACGAGCTGTAAACAGTAGAAACAGTTCTTCAGATAACATCTTTTTCTTCTTATAAAAAGGCGTTACCCGCCACAGATGACTCTATTTTCGAATGTTTGTTTAAGTTGAAGCGATTCAAAAACGAAGTTGAAATTTTGAAATGAAAAATTTCTTTATGTCTGACGGTGGATTCGAACCCCCGATCGCTGGGTTATAAAATCAACGCGCTAGGTCTCTACACCATCGTACGTGAATCATACGAAAAACAGCTGACTTCTAAAATTTAAGCTGTAGATCACAGAGATCGGCAAATACTATTGAGTCTCATGTGATTTGGTCCACTTAGTCCAGAGTCACTTAGTCAATGAAGTGCTTTGTCATCAATGAAGCGTCATTATGTTAAAGCGTCACAACATTACAACTGCCATTCATAAAAGGAATTCTCTTTATCGCTTTCTTAGGCATCCGAGACGATTTGGTGCAGGGATCACCAGGCTTGTTACAACATCATCGGATGGACATAACACGGACATCGGTGTCTGACCTCGAAGAACGGCTGCGAAACTTAGAGCGGAGCTTTCGCGAACCATTCCACTTGAATAACAATTCTCGTTGTTGAATGCATAAAAACCGAATTTAAATAGTTGAAATTTATTTTATTTTTCGTTTTTAATTTAATTTAGAACTTTTTTTGTACCATTTTTTTTCTGTTTTGTTTTACCCATTTAAACTGTAGCGTTTAATCATTGTGATTCGAATTTTTGTTTTTTGTTTTTTTATTATTATGTTGTAGAATCGAGTGTTGTGAGGCAAAATTTGGTTATTTTTCTGATGGACATTATACATTCGATGTTTTTATTCTAATTTATACAAAGACAATAAAAACCAAAACTCACAAAAATGAATTGTGCAATTTGAAGCACAGCACCCGTTAAATGGATTGCAGCTCACATGGAACAGTTTAGCAAAACTTTGAATTTATAATGTCGGTCATTAATTTGAACGAGCTATAGCGTATAGGACACCATTATCGTACTTCAAATTATTATATATTCGCTTAGTCTACTAAGAAAATTAAAGAAAAAGTTTTGTTGAATTTAAGCAAATTTTGAATCGTTTGTGTGTTCTGTGATACAGAGAACGCCAAAAAGCCTCCGCATTTACATGCCTGTATGATGGGTGTTCGATTGTATGTTTTTACTCACACCACACACCAAGTGAACATCCCTTCTGTCTGCATAGGCCTCCGAATATTTTATTAATCCTAGAAAACAGTGGTACGAAGACCGCACTTCAAGTTATAAGCCTTGCGTAGAGATGTGCGGGCCGCCCGAAACCTTCGGGCGGTCCGAGTTTTTATCCGGAAAAAGTTCGGTTCGCCCGCTGGTTACGTCAATACACCAAAATCCACTAACCTAAAGCCGTCACAAATTATTAACGTGCATAAAAATGCTGAAATTTGATTTCGTTAAATTTGAGAGTGGAAAAAATTGCTAAAATTTTATTTTGCAACATTCAATCACTAATCTGAATTTACTTC
>JANTFA010152641.1:0-11021 GCA_026413405.1 Phytosciara flavipes
ATAGCATGTTTGGTGATGAAACGATGCTGTAATTTCATTTTCATATGAAAGTGAATTTACATTTTCGTTTATGATTCACTAGATGTGTACATGCACAAAAGTATGACTAGGCTCGTAGAGTTTGGTCATTCTTTGCCACTGTCGCCATGGCATGATGAGAAGTGGCATAATTTTTGTTATGTTTTCAAACAAATAAAAATTGCCCATTACATTCTCACAGATCGAAACAGTGGCAAAAACCTTTCGCTATTAGAATCATTTACACATCAGCGGTGTGATTAGCCTCCACTCAAAAAGCTTGACGTAAATCTGATACTAATTTCTGTATTTATGATATTTTTGGATTATTAAGCAGATGATGTCTGAGAATTACTATCAGACAAAATGAAGTTGGTGTATGTCGCACTGCTCCGCTCGGGTTGCAAAGTTGGCTCCGAACGAATAACTATTTTTATTTATATTTACGCAATCATCTCTATGCAGTCATCCACTTCAAATATATCATCTATATCAAAATGATAACCCTTTTTTTTCGATTAATTGAAAATAATTTCGTTAATTATAAGTGACGAGGATCCAAGATATACTCAATATGTATCATATTGACGAGGCAACAAGGACGTAAAATCTCGACACAGAGATATCATTAACGTCATGGAGTGGATGACGAAAGCCAAGAAATTCTCATGGCAAGATACCGAATTTCCGTGGAAGGAAAATGTTCTACTTGGATGAATTGATCAGAAAAGCTATGTATCTGGCCGTGCCATATGTGATCATGCAGCTCTTATAAATTCGATTTTCGGAGAAAAAAACGACACCATTTGTGGCTCTTGCCGAATGGTTGCGTTTACTCAAAATACGTTATAAAATTCCAGACCACGAAGAATCGACAGATCCGTCAACATATTAAATCATCATAATTGAATATTGTAGATTGAAATGAATCTACAAATTATTTCGTTAATTTCATGAGCAACGATTTATAATTTCTATTGGACACCACTGAAACCACTGAATCTTACCTATGTGAAAACTGCGGAAGACAATGTAAAGCGCTAAAACAACTGAGCATAACCGCTGCACCAAATTGTCTACTCATCCTACTTAAACGCTTTACATTGAACGGCAAATTAACAACGCTATCAAAATGGATTAGAATTTTAAACTTTCGGCTGACACCGATCAAACAGATTACACGTTGAAGGCAGTGGTCAACCACATCGGACTCTTTAGATACACTGGCCATTACGTAACAAACGCAATTGCTGAGAACGGTATGTTCTACAAATTCGACGATGGCAACGTCAAACTTGTAAGCAAAACGGCCTACATTTTAATGTATGAAAAACTGGCTGATAATGAACCGGATAAATCAACGATGAGTGTTATTTCCTTTACGTACACTACGATTCTGTAACTTTACTTTGTAGAACGAAGGACATATTCAGTATTTTTGTTTGTCATGTATTTTCAAAAATGTCTGCAAATAACACCATCTCATTGCGTTGACAATGAAAGTTTCGACGCGAACTGTCACCAAAATTCGTCGATAATTAGGAAAACACAAATGGCACTTCTCGTCTGAGTACGCCAATTGGATTGAAACAGTAAAAAACGGAACCGAAAGAATGGTTGCAGCAAATATACCCGTGGCTACCCCTGACGTCTCCAACAAAGTAACAATCACCAAAAGCAACCAAAAATGGACAAAGAAGGAGTTGAATATAGTTCTTAATATCCGCGGTACTAATGCTGGCAAAGATGTGGACGACGTTGTCAAGAATATATATATTGAAAAAGCTGAGAGCGAATGGTTTTACAAGATCGAGTCTGGCCATTAAGGTGAATAAATCGAAATCTTCGAATTTCGAATCACTCTGAATTTTTGACATAATTTCAGAACCAATTGGAGACCACTGACAAAACGAAAACAACATCCATTGTCTTCCATTGCATGATTTGGTGACATCTGTTTTTTCAACGCCTTTTTCCAAGGGTTCCTTACACACGGATGTTTTCCTGAAGTTCCCGAAGAACCATGAAAACAAAGGTTAGTCAATAATATTTGTGAATTACCATTAGGCCAGGTTAGAGCGATCTACAGCACATGTAAACATTGCGATAGTAAACCTCTTTAGAACCAGGCCATAGCATACTTCCAAGTGAAAAGTTAAAATATCAATGTGTCGAAATACGTAGTCTCACGTCTCAGGGAACAATAGATTTGAGACCGTTCGACTACGTATTTACACACTTTGAGAATATTATATTTACTCGGACGTTTTTGCTTTCAGAAGGATGCGTTCTTTGTTCGGTACTTCAAATCTATGAAGAAACGCGGAAACAGAAAATTGTGACTGCCGAACGGCTATTCACGCTAATGAGGAAAAGAACCTTCGTTTATTCAATCGGCGCCACTGCAAGTGGCAATTACGTCGAGGAAAGACGTCAAAAGCGCACTAGGCAAATACTTCGCCGTTGAAACCATTGATGAAAACTGCGGAAGGCAATGTAAAGCGCAAAAACAACTGAGCATAACCGCTGCACCAAATTGTCTACGCATCCTAATCACAATCACAATTTTAAACTTTCGGCTGGCACCGATCAAACGGATTACACGTTGAAGGCAGTGGTCAACCACATCGGACTCTTTAGAGACACTGGCCATTACACAACAAACACAATTGCTGAGAACGGTATGTTCTACGAATTCGACGATGGCAACGTCAAACAAATTACATGCAATGAAACTGCATTATGGGTTGGTGTTAAGTCCAACGATCGACCACAGTGAGATTGGTGATGATGAATCCTTGGCAATTATTGAAAACTTCCATCAACATGAAACAAAGTACCGATTGTACGAAATGCCTCATCGATCCGGGGTGCAGTTGAAACCATCTCTTGCTAAATACATCTGCACATTACACACTGAAAACGGCGTCCAAATCGACTTGTTCTACAAACTGAAAAGTTTACTGAAGCAGCAGGATTCTGTGGCAGTGACTAAATGGGCAGAGGCGATGACAAATAACACCGCGTCGCAGTCGATCTACGTCCATATAATTTCCACCAACTGACACTATCTCGCGCAATATTTCGGGGTAATTCAAAAAGGTGGGGATGTGTTCCGAAATACAGATGGTTTCTTCAACAAGTTGGTGAGATCGCAATCCAAAACACCAAGACAACGATTTCAATTGACCGACGCCGACAAGGTCCGGCTGTGTGGATTCATTGGAACGTACGATAAAATGAATCGCAATCAGTTCAAGGCAAGTCACCATTTTCTGTTACCTTCCATTTAACTCTCACATAAGCATTCTCATTCTAAACACAGTTCGCACCAACAACTCATGTTCTCCGAAACATAAAAGGGCTAGGAGAGAAATTGATTGTTTCCCCCACGAAAAAATATTCATGAATTGAATGGCACGGATGAGGAATTTTCACTGAAGCAGTTCAATACTTTTCATGTAATGCAAATTACAATATCAAGACCAATCTTCACTCTAATGACTTATCTTTCGATTACATTACTGAATAGGATTGAAAATATTTGGAGGAATTGAACGATTGGGAGCTAATCAAAGTATACACATCCATCGAAAAGATGAAGTATCTTCTGTACGCACTATCCGTTGGAAATGGTACTGTCGAATACAGCTTCACCAGTCGTAACATTGTGGATTGTGTGATTGGGGGGCTGAGAGTGATTCTGACAAGGATGTAGATCTTGGTACCAAATTTTCATACAACATCAATTAACATCAATATGTCGCAAACAGAGTTAATCGTTGATTGTCACGACTACCTTTTCGGTTTCAAGTCAAAATATTTTGAGATAAATCTGACAAAAGATTTTATGACAAGTGCAGTCATCATCATCAAAAATCATCAAGTGCTGAGGCACTCATCACTGTAATTTTGATAATTTTTTGATTTTGATCTCGATTATAAATAAAAATCAAATTCACTGAGAATTGCATTTATTCACGTGCAAGTTGGATTCGGTGTTTGAACTTCGCAGTGAAGTTTGAACTTTTCCTAATTTTTCTTAATCCGTCGCGGCTATGATGGAAAAGCCAAGAGTTCTCGACGAGTATTAGTTGTCCATGCAGAATGCTTTGAAATAAACTGAGTAATTTCAAGTGTTTTCTCTAGCTAAAATGAATTTTCATATTTGTTTCACTTCCGGAATATTGATTTCAAAACTTGTACTTCAATTCTTGGAACATACATTTGCTATTTAAAGATCGAATCAGCCGTAGAATTTCATTTATTTTTTGTCTGTCTCATCGATAACAGATGAACAGCCGTCTCTTCTATATGATACATATTGAGAATTGTATCTTCAGCTATTAGGAATGAAACTATTGAAGAAAGTGTTATCATTCTTGTTGAACTTGTGTTCGATTCGATTTGACTTAGTGTTGAGAGATCTTGAGACGTTTCTATTTAAAAGAAAATGTTACTAGTTTCACTTTATATGTGCCGTAGTGGAACCAGACCCGTAGCTGCACCAACGCAACTTTTCTAAAAGAAATTGAGTTTTTTAAAATAGTGTTATTTCGCCGAAGTCGAACATTTTTTGGTCCTATGATTGGCGAAGGGCGTCGTGAACTCTGCTATCGATACGTTCATGATCTGAAACCGAACATTTTTACTTTTCTTTAGAAAATGACAAATTTTCTCACTATATGAAATTCTAAGACCTTCCAGCCTAAAACATTCGAAAATTATGCTGACTTTTCCATTATAATCTGTAATTGGTCACCTGCGGCTAAACAATGGAAGACGCCGCATAATTGTCGGTCCCAACAACGCAAAATTACTCGTGTCTTGTCAGCCGTAAACTTGTGCCAAAACAAAAAAAACAATTTACGAAAAAATCACGGATCACCATGCCATTTATTTATCTTTCCTCAATTTCTGACTGGACAGTTCAATAGCATTCAACCAAATTTCAAGCTCCTCAGGGGCAGCTGGTCGCTCAACGCCTTCTGGAAACTTTTTCATCAATTCCATCACATTAACATTGGTAATGCATTGCTTTGACGTGGCGATCGCTCGAACAAAATTGTCAGACGATGTGATGAACTTTTGTTCCAAATAAATAGCCTTCTCGTCCCACCAAATCAGCTGATGATTGATTTGCATTAGTTTAATTATGATTTTAAGTCGATGATTTTAAATTCACCTTTGTCTCGATTCTGTATGCACTGAAAATGGGAATCGTACGGCGATATCTCACGGACGAGGCACCCTGGACAGCACCTCCCCTCGATTTTTTGATTTCTTCATATAAGCCAGTCAATGCGTAGAAGTGAAATCTGGCAAAGTCTAATTCTCGAACGTATCTGCCAAAATGGTAGTTTTAATTAATTATCAATGTTAAGAAGTTAAAAAAATTTCACCTTGCATTATTCATATGGCGTATGAATATGTCAACATCTTGTGATGTGCAGAAACCTAATTTTATAAATAAGAAAACATTAAGAAAAGACCAGCAATTCAAGTTAGTCACAATGTAGATAAATGGAGCAGAACGTATAATCAACCTAAAAAGTACCCAGATTGATATTAAATCGTTTCGAACCAACAAAATAGTGAAACTTAAACTGCAACGTAGACCACTCACAAGTCATCAACCTCTAAATTACCTAAAATGGATGTAGTGTCTGTGAGCTTTACTTTCTTTTGGAATAAACGACCAAATACAACAGTGAAAATGCACCGAATGAAGTAGTTAACATCCCAAATAATGTACAAAATCAGCAGAATAATTACACCCCAACCACACTCCATTTCTGTATCCAAAAATTCGACGTTCCCGACTCCGATGTACAATTTACTAAGACGAGTGGTTTAGATTTTAATTGTTTAAATCAACACTCATAGACGGTTCAAGTTCAACTGAATAGTGAATTCAACGTCTGTGACTATGGATGGTATAGGTGTAAGGCAGAAGAAATATAACCAGTCATCGTGTGTTAAATGGCGAAGAAATGAATTTTTGAATAACATTGAAAATGTTGACTGTGTATGTGTGTTGTGTGTAGGGGAACGTACATGTGTTTCGGTGATAAGATCACCGCTGACCGCGGTGAGTCTAATAATGCATGTTATGCATTTTGTATTACAAAATCTATCCATTGACAAAATGAATTTTCATTGACTTTGGTGTTGAATAATAACAAACTACCATCCAACAGGTTGCAGTCTTCTGTCTGTATGTATGTAAGAATGTGTGCCGTTGTGTAAGTTTATTTCATTAACATTTTCGGCCGGAGGGTCAATTTATTTAAAATATTATTTTGTGTTTGCAGTGGAAGTAATAACAATGAAATGGAATATGATTAAACAGTTCGACGGAAATATCCATTTCATTAAGTCTTTTATCAACCGTTTATCATTATTTGTAGATGTAGACAACGATGGCGACGATAAGGAAGAGTCCTGGAAGACCCAAGCACAGCTGGGCTAACCAAATGCGACACTAAAATTCAGTCTAGTTTATGAAATGCCTGAACGATCCACTCCAAGTTAAATGATCCTTCGGAGATTCCAATGTTTCCACAATTCTATGAGACATTTAGAATTAGAACACACATGATGTAGATCAATTAATCAGTTACCGTGGCTTAGTCTGTAGAGTGATTAACTCACAATCTAAAGAACACACTGGAGCAATTTCATTTCAAGAGCTCCAATTTCACATTTCCGGACGCTAAACTGGTTCAACACTTACCATGCCATAAATCGAGATTTTGAGTGCTATGAAATTTGAGATCTACGCTTGTCTGGGATTTCCTGTGATGTAAGCTTACTTCCTTGTTGGAATCGTCGTTTCACATAGTGCACAAAAATCAAAACAGTAGATCAATATGATGCATTTCGTTTCGGGAAATGAGTATTGCTGTTCTCATAAAAGACACTGATAAACAGCGATTCTCTGACTTATTTTCGATTGCTTAAAAACAGTTCCTTGAAACTGTCCATTATAATACGACTTCGATTTCGATTGTATTTGCCATACCAAAGGGAATGTGAACTTTCTGTGATATTTAAGGCAATAATTTGCTATAGCTGTTTCACATTCATTAATGCAACATCATCTTCTATCATCTTCTACGAATGACACGTATATATACGGTGCAACGTCAAAACGAAGATACGACCGACTCTCTGCTACGCAATCTGGGCATAACTTAATCAGTGTAAATGTAACGCAACAGACTAACCGGTTTGTACGGTACGATGCTGTACGAGTGTATCGATTCATCTCTGATGGAGTCAATCGATCGTTATTTTGAAAACGAGGAACGAAATGCAAAACGCAAGCGATTGTCTTTTCGAATTCAGCAGTTCGAATGACAATGCCAATTATCAGAATTGACGATACGATAATTCATCCATATTCAGACACAGTCAATAATCTGGGTGTCAAAATGGACACTGGCTTGTCTTTTGACGGACATGCAAGAGATGTAAGCTCCAAAGTGTTTTCTAGGGTCAGAAGACTCTGGCCCAACCACTTTCTTTTCTCACGGTGAAATTGATGCTGGTGAAATCGCTTATTCTGCCATTATTTACGTACTGTGACTCGGTCTACACAACGAACTTGAAAGCTAAGACCTTTCGCATACTCGAGAGAGCATTTGCTGCTTGCGCACGATTTGTCTTTTCCCTCAAAAGAGGTGACAGCACCGACAATTACGTCAACCGAATTGTGGGCTGTCCTCTTGTGAATTTTTTCAAGTATCGTCTAACTGTCATGATCTACAAATTGCTAATAACAAAGAACCACTTTACCTCTTCAATAAACTGCTACTATCGACGAGATCCAGAGTGCTAATTTTACCTCGACACGTAACGAGTCAGTACAACAAATCGTTCTTCGTCAGTGCAGCAGTCAGCTATAATGCACTTCCAAATGTTATCAAGGCATGCAGCACGTTGAACATATTCAAGAGACGCAGCTTCGAGTATTTCAGTCTCTACCATCAACAACACATCCCCACCGTCCTCTCACACAATTGCATAACCAGCGAACCGCCGTCTCATATGTTGTCATGGGCTGCAATTTTCCTTTTAATTCTTTTTCCACGTACATTCCGTTTGATTTCTATTTAGTTCACTTAAATGAGTACCTTCTGTCAGATGAGGCATTTTATGATTAGTTGCTTTTGGTAATTTCTCTCTCTTTTTTTTTGTATGAATTGTTATTTCTATAAGTGTTTCGAACAACATTTGTATAAGGAGTCATCCTTGTTGTCCGTTAATAAAGTTTGAATTGAATGAATTGCTCTCAAATGTGCTCAACACGATAAGTAGCCGGAATATGACTTTTAAATTGTTTTTGTTCTATTAAACATATTTGTTTAACAAAAACTTAAAAAAGGGAATGTGAATTTGACCATGGGTCGGCAAAAAATAATTTGAAGATTTTCAAGTGTCAATTCAGACTTTTGAGTGAACATTTTCCATACAAAGACTCCTCCACTACCTCAGTGAATTGTCAGAAATCATTCGAAGACTGACCAAACTCAGAATTTTTTTTCACTCGTGGTTTTTGCTAAGAGATTTTGTGAAGTTTTTCTCCACTTTTTATTATTCACCAGAAAAAGTCTGTAGCGCTTCGCGTACTCATTACGGAGAAAAGTGTTTTATTTAAAAAACAGAAGAAGTTCCTATTGAGTTTAAATCGACTCTCAATTTGTCCATCCTACCTTTCGATTTGACCACTTTGCTCAAACATGTGTTACTGTCGGTGAACAGCTTCCCTCCACATGCTCCACATTTGAGAAATGTTTGTTGATTTTCGGCTAATCGATTTCCTTGACATTATCTTTCTCAGTGTTAGAGTTCATCGAAATTTTTGGAATATTTGGAATTGTTAATGCTTGTGAACATGTAACTTGAATTGAAAAATTGACACAGATGGGATACGAACCCACGATCTTCACCTTGCCGGGATGATGCTTCAATCAATTGAGTGACTGTGGTGACCTCTACTGACATGCCAATCATAACTCAAAAATTGATTGTCTCAAATATTTGGTAATTGACAACCAAAATGATATAGTTTACGCCTCGATACAAACCAGAATTTCATAGTTGGGAACTTCACTTCGTTTATAATTAATTGGCTTGCATCATCCTGTTTCAAAATGTTTTGATTCAACTTACAGATATTCAACCAACGGTGAACCAATGTAGTAGATACCAATGTTGCAAGGCCTAATGTTAATCTCTACGGTTTGGCTAAAAACTATCTCGTCGTCACTTTTTGGGTAGATCTATGCTTTTACAATGAAAGACTCATTTTGGGGTGGTGTTCCCCTTCTTGTTCAATAATCGATTTTATATTCAATGAATGTGCCTGAGTCAATTCAATTCCGCCTCTTCCATTTGTCACCAATTCCGATACCATGTGCCCAGGCCCAAGACTAATCCGCACTGGAAACAGAAATCGATTTATTACAAGAGGTTAGTACAAGTGAATGAGGTGTCATTGTGTTACCATTTGTATTTCTTCGACTTGACGTTGTATGAACTGCCAGTTGATTCCAATGTTTGTCCGTTTGCCATATTTTCAATGAATTTTAGTGCGTGGTAAAAGCAATTTCTACTGTCCGATTGTTCGCCGGATACGATGTCGATGATTGATGTAAATGGCAATCCCAATTGCTGCAGTTGATCCGATAAAAATTTCATGGGGTTGTAGCGTGGCTGTTTCTCTTTATGGTTGGGGTCCATAAAGTAATCTGAAATTTCGGATTTATTTGATCATTTTTGTGAAAATTATTTTTCGTTCGATCAATATTGGTCTTACATTTCCTCTCGCCCTTAATCTGATGGGCCACAAAAACACACGCATGCGTATCGAAATTCGGATCATTCGGATCCATCAGACCGTTGACAGCGGAAACTATTAAAAAAATCGCTGTTTTCTCTTCAACGGTTCCCATTTTGGTGAAATTGAGCGATATCGCATCCTTGATGACGGTCCACTGTCGATTCATTTGTGTTGACGGGACTTTGACATCGTGGGAGTTGTTGCCAAAATAATTCCCGTTAAATCGATTGTTCACGTATATGTTGTTCTTTGCGTGCAATTGACGGTACAGATCCTGCCACAGACCCCATTCAAGATCGAAAAGCTCTTCTCTCGTTTTCCTTTGAATCATTTTTAACTTAAGAACTTTTGTCATTTGTTTTGGATTCTTTATGTTTTACCGTTTAAATCCCGTATCGGCATCATAACCTCTATCTGCGAGGAGAACATCCACTAGGGATTTTGGCACATTTTCACATTTCCTTGCTTTTTGCAGTTTTGGAATCGACTGAAACAAATTGAAAATTAACGACATAAGTAATATGTCGATAGTAAGTCATGTTAACTCACTTTCTTTTTGGTTGCACCAGTGCCGAGAAGTATCTGAGAAAAGAAAATGTCCGTGATCAAGGAAGATCTTCTGCTTCAGTACATAAAATCTGGTTGCCAACTTGTGCCTACACTGGAATTTTACGCATAAAATGTGTTGTCAACTTCGGCTTCGCCTCGGGTTGACAACTATCTTATCTACAGCCAGGAGAAAAATAAGTTTCGACGTTATAGACGATATTAATCTTACTCAACCCACAACTAATAGAGTCTACAATTTTAAAATTACTTTTGTCAATGGCCAAAACGATGGCGCTGTAGCGTCGGCTGAACCATTTCAGTTTGGTAGGCTACGTGTTAATACGATTTTGATTCAAAATACTCCATTCGATATCGATTATTGTTTTATGTTCCCGAATTCGTCTTTGGAATTATCTTTGCTTATTATAGCTTTGTTATGAATATTTAAGAGAACGTTTTGTCACTGAACCTATTAGGTTGAACCTAACAGAATACGCCAAATACGTTGAGTATTAGAGAGATTGCGCAAGTGACATATAATTATATGTCGACATATAAATTGCAATTTATAAGTTATAAGTTTTCAGTTATAAGTTATAAGTCAGTC
>JANTFA010152652.1:0-11021 GCA_026413405.1 Phytosciara flavipes
ATAATGCTGTCAAAGAGACTGTTTTATGAATTTTATTCGCTGAAAATTCATGTTATTCCGTTGCAAAGAATGCGAATTATAATTCTCGAATAAATTTATCTGAAAAGCCCTATCACGGGGTTTAAAGTTCTCTTGGAATTGAATTGTTGGTATTTTTCTACATACCAACCAAGGTGACATTGAAATTGAATGTTTTATCCTGCTTAATGGAGACATGTTATGCGGGAACAAAATTAAAATAATGAAAATCGTGCGCCTCGCAGATTTCAACTGGAGTTTACGAAGGTTTGAAATTTGCACAGATTCATTCTAGAAAGAAATTTCAACTTAAAATGGAACTAGTCGAATAACAAGCCGCATTAATTAAATAATTTGCATGTTAATGCAAAACGTTAATTGGGATGTTCTTCTCGCAAGAAGAGCTACGAAAAGAAAAATTTAAAGCAGGACGATACATAGGGTGAGTTCGAAGCTATGTTCCTGTATTATACTTTGAGCATGTGCGTGAATGTATCATCAAATATGATACACGCCACATTCCCGAGGTATACAGGAAAATAAAATTCTGAAAGCACTTTCGAACATGCCCGATGTTGTAGTGCCGGAATGCTTTTATCAGTGTGGGTTGATACAATTTATTTTTTGATTATTCTACCTCAATGCTGTCTGCCATAAATGTGTTAGCTTAAAGTATAAATGTTGAAAAATTTGTGGTATGAGATAATCTACCCTGTCAAAAGCGACCACTTCGTCTCAAATTCACAGAGTATGGTCACACACCACAGTTTCATTTTATACTACATCAGGAGAATAGATATGTTGTGTTTACTCCTCAGACCTCATTCACAAACGATATTGATGAGAACAAAAAACTGCCCAACAATTGACCATCTAGCCATATTTTTTGCATGTACATTTCTAGCGAATTATAAACGGAATGACAAATTACAACTTTTCAAATCGAAACATCACCAGACATGTTACCACATGAGGTTTCACCCAACTCTCCCAACAAATTGCTCTTTAATTTTGTTTTATTTATCGTCTGACAAAATTTCAAAAAACTGAAGCAAAGTCATTTTGATGCATTAATTCCAGTGCCCACCTGAATCGTACGCCATCATCACTGTAGTCTCCTCTTATCGTAGCTTGAAACAGTTTTTGAATGTGCATCGTCCATTTTTATAATTCAACTACAATTACACTTCAAAATCAAGAAAATATTTTCTTCGCCATAACTGAACAGCCTCCATACACTTTGCAGCACTCACAGGGGAGGCTGCTCGCTTAGCCATAACATCTCACGGAAAATTCCAATTTTTGCATGAAAATGTTTCCAACACCAGAAACAGTGGGTATCTACTTTAGCGTACGTGCAGCCAACAGTACATTTCGCATCATTTTTTACGTTTCTAAGTATTGAGCACATTAGCAAACAACCGTAATACAATTGGTTCTATGTTCCAACTAAATCAAGAGCGTGTGATAATGTTCTACACGCGGTGCTCGTCTAGGGGGTTAGATAAATCGTTACTTTGTTCTGCAAAATTTCGTTCACTTGCTTTTTTCCTGGCACCCCCGAGGAATGGGTTATTATTTCATTGACATGATCAATTGAGATTTCGAGGTACCTAAAATAGCATACTATTCGAGATGAAGCCTTCGAAATATGAAATTACTTCCCTTACATAGAAATCATCTATTTCTGGAGCTTAGTGAGCCATATAGTTTACGTAATTACAAGAACGTAATCTTCTATTGTTCAATGGTAGGCCAATGGTAGGTAATTTGTTTATCCACTCGGGTGATTCTATCTCGAGCCAATGGCAAAGGATACAATCCCGCGTGTGGATGAACAAATTTAAGCTTCCTCCTCGTAAATAGTCACATTTTTGCACAGATTACGCTAAGTCTTCATTTATTGTAATACAAATTTTGAAATGGAAGAGCGCTTGTCTTTTGTTTTTGTCGTCATTATCGATCAAAGATAAGCACATGAGCAGCCGTCCGTTAAAGGTTAACGTTCATAATAACTGATTTAATCTTATTTTCAACTGCTTGAACAAACTTTTCAAGTGAAAATGTCTTGAGTAGAGAAGTGGTATAAGTGAAGGGTGATCAAAAACTCTATGGCCTTATGCAAAATAAAAAACTGATTTCAATGAACAACATTCTTGACTGCATTCTAGGAATAATACCAGCGAATTGTGTACTCACAATTGTTACATTCTGCTTCATACTTACACAACATTTCAATTCGTTTGATTTTGCACAGTACACCTTAAGTCGTTTCAATACCTCAATTTTGTTTCATCTTTTGAAATTGCAATTTTTTGACTACAAAGATACTGTTGAAACTACCGCGAAAACGGTGTCTGCATGGTAGAAGTGGTAAAATTTAATTTTTGAATAAAAAGGGGGAAAGATTGAAAAGAAAACTGCCAAAAATGTTCATAAGGATTGACAGTCAGTGAAATGGGTACAGAGAGACACCAGAGTGGTAGATATTTACTTTTTGAATTGCTTTCGTTCTGTTTCTGTTCCATTCAATCTTTAGTCTCTTTCGTAAAATTACGAAAAAAAACTGTGGTGTGTCTACCTACTATCTAATCTAAAGCATGCAATAAAATTTTGAGCGCCTGGTGTTTACACTGACTGACAAATTGAATAGCTTTTATGGTGTGCACTTTCAGTCTGAATATTGATTTTTACTCCGAACCTTCACAATGGTTGATAAAAAGAACAAAGTCAATAAGCTGTAGAAACCAGTGGGCACATGTTAGAAGGGTATGGCTGTACAAATCAGACGGGATGAAATTTGATGCTAAGTTGTTCACTGGCAACCTCAATATGGAAAGGAATTAACTTTTGCTCTGATATAAATTAGTTGAGCCCATTAAGCCTGGAACCCTATTTAGAATCTAATTTCATTCTCTTCAGTTTTCCATAACCACCGAAACTATATTTACTGACTCCTAACAACACCGATGTACTCGTTTTTGTGCCTGACCTGATGTGAGATAACTCTGTTACAAACACTCATTTACTCGTCAGTCAATGGCTAAAATGACAAAAAAGGAAGGACTCCATCTCGTCAGTGTCATTGAAACCGCGCAAGGTAGTCTTGGGCAATAATTGCACAAAATAAATCTCAGTGCCTGAGATACTCAGGTTCAAATTCCTTTACCCCAGTGCAGACAAAGTGTCGGAAATTAAATCTTTTTGTTTATTATGATTGAGGTATAAAGGCCATAACATTGAACGTAGATAAAATGGTGATGTAACCAAATACTTTGTGAGCTGAACATTTTATGGTCCAATAACTTTCAGCAAACAATTTCAAAAGAAATTTGGGTTGATTTTACTGGAAAAGAAGAAACTATCGTTCGTGTGTATATCAAACATGAAAGTTTCATGGGAGAAGTACTACAAAAAAGGGCAAAAAGGCGTCCAATAAAAGTGCTGAACATACAAAATGCGTTTATCAATGGTAATATGTCCGCTCGGCTAAGGAGGATGTCCACTTACTATTTCATGTTCAGGGATATATGGAAAATTGCAACGGGCTAATGCCTGGGCTAATGATATCCCTGGGAAGACTAACTGGACTTGAAAGTTGCAGGCCAATTATTTGGTAGATCCATTAGGGGAGCGTCACATTTTTTTACGCTAAAATATCAATCAGTAACATTGAATGAAGATAGAGACAAATAAAGTTTTACTTGACAGTGACTTTCTTGTATGTCAAATTGTGATCCTAAGGCGCAAAAATGATTTTCAATTACATTTTCCCGCATTTCCGTGTGTCGCATACCAGATGTTGGGATCTTTCATTTACAACAATTTATCAAATAAAAATTTGTCGATTAGTCAAAAAATATCAAAAACTTTTATTGGCTATTCCATTCCAATTGATAATCTTAACTGAAGTTATTTTTCGAAAGTAAATTCTGCAAAATATTCTCAAGATTTATTGTATCACAAAAGGACAACTTATTGTGGATTGGAAAGAAAAGCGAACATCAACATTTTCAGGACCCCGACAAATCCGATTTGTGTATATCGAAATCACGGAAGACGGGAGCACTTCTTTATTTAGTTTAGAGTTGAAATAATTTGAATTTTTCTGTTTGATGTTTCTATTCAACCATTCAATAAAGTCTGTTGTTCCTACTTCTGTTTACATTCAATTAACTCGGAAAGAGCCTCCCATCCATCAACCACTCAAAATAAATTCATTCTTGCCCGCAAAGCAAGTTTCGTTTGGTATTTTGGTAGCTTTTGAGCTGT
This sequence comes from Phytosciara flavipes, assembly GCA_026413405.1. Classification (NCBI taxonomy): domain Eukaryota; kingdom Metazoa; phylum Arthropoda; class Insecta; order Diptera; family Sciaridae; genus Phytosciara; species Phytosciara flavipes. The sequence goes on from JANTFA010152652.1 coordinate 4,291, forward strand.
TCATGAAAATGAAATTTTCCGGGAATCTTCACATTTGTTTTAATTTTTCATTACATTTTCATTTCAATTACCCAAAACCACGATCCGTTCCGCATATAACTCTCAGACACACTGAAAGTACATTTGTAAAGTAAAATGCAAAAAATCATCTAAAATCGATTGGGATTAATTGCGATGCCAAACGTTCGGGTTCTTTGTAGCAAACCAATTTCAGGAAAATAAAGTTCAAAGCGGAAAAATTGGAAAAAACCGCAAATCACAATTACCTTTACCGTAAAACAATCAGCCGTTTTAGTATGGAAGAACCAACTGTTTGCACCATATGAAATATCGCTGGCACAAAAAAGGAGACATGTAACGTAAGGAGAACAGAATATTACAAAGACATGGATGTTTTTGAGAGCTTCTCAAACGAAACACGTATGTGTTCGTTCCACATATCACTTCAACATTGTTGTAACCGTACGCGCCCGTACCTGTCTACGGTAATAACATGTTACTAATCGGAAGTTCCATCTGAAACATATTTTCCCATTCAAAGCAAAAATTCCGTAATCCTCTTTACCGTTTGAATGGAAAATGTTAGTAAACATTTCAGAATGGGTTGTTTCAGTCAAAAGTGATAAGATTTGTGTTTTCACATTAAAAGATTATCTCCTTGACCGATCGGTATGCTGGCGCTGGGTATCACAATTGATCATTGACTCACTTCTATTGAAAATAGAATAATCAGAACTTACAAGGGAATAAAACACAATGGCGAATGCACCTCGCCTTATACTCCACCAACAACAAGCATTCAGTATGGCCATAACACCTGTTGTCGAGGTTGTTGTTGATTCTATCTGAATTCCAATTTCACATTGTATCCCATTAAGTTAAACAAATTCCAGTAGTTCACAATTCACTCAAACGTGATAAAATCTAAGCGAATCAAACATCATCATCGATATCGTACATACACCACCTCTCAATGTAATATGAAATTATTCTTCACGTTACTTTCGACCGGACGTATTTAAATGCACTGGTAATATTGGAACGGAAGCACGTCTTAGTCTAATGGATTACAGCGCGTAACTGAACTTTATATGGAAACGTTTTCGTGCAGAGAAATTCATTTTCGAAAATGTGCAGGGGAAATTCAAACGACTCGACGTGCTTGAGAAAATGAGAAGATGCTGACAAAACGCAGGGTAGAATGTGAGAGGAGCATCGTCGTTTCGGCTTCTCCTTTCGTTAGTGGTTCATTCCATAAATACAGCGACCAAAAAAGGTAGATGAAAATGAAAATTGAATTTTTCCGCAATATCAACGCACTTCATCAAAATGAGTTTTGTTTATAGCAGAAAATTAATCTGGCAAAATATTTTCGCAATTTTGTTTTCAGATGTTTGTCATAATTTGGAAATTTATTTCCTTTCCTTCGTCGGTATAAATTAATTCCGATCTCATGGCTTGGCATTATACCAGACAACTTTTGTCGTGTTTATCAGGCCGAACCAAATTATGTTCCAATCCTTTCCGAATTCTAAATGCTTGCAACTAATTTTTTTTTAGACAATTTGTAGAAAGGAGGACAGTCAAAATGAGAATGTTGATGTGAAAATAAAGGAAATTCACGGGGCAGGAACCCCAATTGAACTGTTTGATTGTAGACACGACTTCACTACATTCATTACCGTGTCTGTTGTGAACGGTAGATTTTGGGAAATTTCGCGAGCGTGTCCTTAAGATAGAGTCGGCATTTTGTAGGAAGAAGCACCATCCACTTTGTCAACCACAACTTTAAGCTACGCTGCATAAATAATTTCAAAAACCAACTCAATTTTGGAATGATTACTTTAGAATCTAGATTGTTTATTCACATCAAATTGATGAATATTGTAACCATGGTCCTACCGTACACCCGTGGGACTTGTGTTAATCAAACTCTGGAAAGTCCTATAAGACTATGTTGCCATTTCATCCGTTTTCTCTAAACTTTCCATTTCGAATGCAAACAGAATGTCAGCTTGGAAATAAAAACTTTTTTTTTATAATTTGTGATTTTTATAGCACATTTCTCTCAATAAGTCAGTATATAAAAAAGTGGCCTCAGAAAGTCGTGTACGGCTGGAATCGGAAGCCAGAAAAAAGAATTTACAACTTTTCGCCAAAAATGTATGGAAAAAAGCTCCATATGGGGAAAAACTTTGGTGTTGGGTTTTAGACTTGACCACACTCGTTCATTTTACTTCTATAATAATGAAGAGTATAACCTGAAGTGAATCACTTTGGTCTGTTCCATTAACGATACACACAACGTGACGTCACACTCTTTATTGCGCACTCAATACCCCTAAAAGCGTGGCGTAACAAGTGATGAGATGGAAACAAACCCAGTTTTTGACATCATTGGGCGGTTAGTATTTTATTGATTGATTGATGACTGATTTCTAATTACATCGAATCGATCACTTCTTATGAAGAACATTAGAATTTCAGAGTTTTTTTCTGGACGCCGAAATTTAAAAAGAAACTTAAAACTGTCTTCACAATAGCAGCGTTATTAAGAGTGAACACATACAATGAATACAAAGTCAAGGGAGTATACACATCGGTTAGATGTGACCTTAGTCCCAGAAAAACTAGAAGTTTTCTATTTCTGTTAGTAAATTGATGAAACCTCTCAAAACATTGGAAAATATGAAATGAGATGAGGTGGAATGAAGGGAAAGTTCAACTATGTCTTGTTGTTATAACTTACTAATGAAAAATAGATTTGCAATATCGACTTCGTACATCTCTATAAAAAAATGTCTGGAAATAAAAACAATTTTTCCCTTAAAGATAAACAAAATGCCGACGCTGAACTACATTTTTTCTACAGTTGATAAAAAATCGGTGCCCCAAAGAAAACTTCCACTCAAACTTAGCTTGAAAGGACTCATTTGAATATTTCTGTTTTATTGCAATGAGATGAAACGTTTTTTGTTCTACTTTTTGTGAAGAAGTTCGCGAATGAATGGCAAAAAGGGTAATCAATCGAATACTTTGTTTGTGAAGAGAGAAGTAACCCGAAATCATTCTAAATTATGGGAAAAAAAATGTGGGCGTCTTGTATGAACATGCCGGAAAACGTATCAATCATTATGATTTTATTTCTAAATAGATTTGACACTTATAATCAAAGCAGAGACGAAATGTCTACTGATAAACGACCAAAATTTTTATACAATTTTACCAATAAGAATTTATGCAATTCCGTTAAAATGTAGTTGACGTGTTGAACTAGTGGCAAGATAGTCGTCGATGCTTTTGACTACTTTTATCCCTATTTATACAGCTTGGTGTTATTGGCTTCACTTCACCGAGTATGCTTGCAACATATTGGAACCAATTTCACTTAATGTTGCAACATTTGCCACACAAATTTTGCCACTCACTTCTGTGTGAAAGGTTTCCTAGTTTCACAAGAAGGGAATTCAACACACAGTATTATCAAAGGCTACGGCTCATCTGTTACCTATAGCGACGCCCACAATAAAAAAAAATGACGAGCACTGACTATAATATGCTTTTATATATGTTATAAATGTTAAGAGAAGTGAAGTAAAAGATTTCGCATCGATACCTTGGAACTTGTCGAATCAAAAGAAGTAGAAGATGCGATAAAATGTTTGCATTTTGTTATTACAAAGCCACACCAAAATAAAAAAAAAATTTTATTTAATGGCTTTACCTAGGCTATTCTTGATGTCACAAAAGAATCTCGCCAAGGAAATTCACCAAACAAAAATTTTAGTTATCAATTGGAGATAAATTTGTTTCAAAATGACAACGCAGCTCATCAAATGTTATGCATCAGATGAAATGGAACAAAAATGAGCTTTGGACTTGCGGTAAACAATTTCGAAACTTGAAATTCAAAGACGAAGTTTTCAGTTTTCCAAGTCGATTAGTTGGAAAGTGAAAATCGATTGCAGCGAACATTGATTGTTATATTTAATAAGAACTGTTCAAAATAAGGTGCAATATTTACCACAAATTTGACAGGCTATAATGGTTGACACAATAACAATAAAATAGTTGCTGCTGCTGACGTTTATCACAATAAGAAATATAGAAAATTGGCATGGTTGAACCCGGACGATTATTGTTACCAAAACATAATATTTCGTTCTGTGAAGCTACTTAATGCGAATGGTGCTGCTAAAGGACTTTCAAGTTGATTCAGTCTATCATTGGCATGAAAACACCACTCTAATATGTACTAGGGTGACGTCCGCAGGGTATTGGAATTTGGGACAAGAGAGGAGATGGAATAAAAGACGTCAAGAAGTACTGGCCATGGCGTGACTTTTCATTTGTTGTCGACAGCTGATGAAAAAATTAAGCGATGATCCATGGTTACTGTTGTCTTGATAGCAAACTGTTTGTTTAAGCTAATGAAGTAAAAGATCTTGTGAAAGCGATGAGCAGAACGGATAGATTAATGTAATTTCTTGGGACTTTGATGTGAAGGAATTTAATATCAATTTGGGATGCGACTGAAGTTTTATTTTTTTATTGCGAACGTTACGCTTCTTCTCTTGCACCACCAATATCAATGACCTAATTTTTGCACACACAATTTAATGCGACAAAAAAGATGATCTTACAGAACAAAGATTACATCCGTCCCCAATCGTTCCCTTACAGAAATAAATAAATTGTTAATCTCAATTTATGCACGATAATCTAAAAAAAACTTGATTTTGCCGTTCCTAATTATTGTGTGTATTCTTGTCGTTATTTTCATACCCGCACAACAACCCAGTGCGTTTCTTGAAAGGCATATGTTTGTTCTTTCAACGAGACGGAATGTAAACATACCCCGCATTCACAGAATAGAAATTAGAGTGCAAACATACAATTCATCCACAAAATTCTCTTGATCGGTTGCTATTGATTGTAACGCAACACGCAACGAATTAAAAATATTTTAATTCAACAACAGCTATCCCACAATTGATGAACAATATTATCAAAGATGCACAGTGGAACTGCTGCATTTCGTTCTCACATAGATTTTTAACTTTAACAAACAGAAATCTTACAACACCCTGTAGAACGATACATACATACACTTTGACATACCATATTTCCAATGACTTTGCCTGTATGACAACAGATGGTCAACAATTTCCTTGTAACCTTGAAAAGTTACATGAAGTTAGTTGTCCATTTGATTGTCGTCCGTTTCGAGGAAATAAAACCATTTCCCACAAGTAACTAACATTTATGTTCTCCATTTTCAACTGACTATTATCGTTGATGCCACACATCCAACTAGCTGTTAGCAAGTCAAACAAAACATAACTCGATATGGTGCTCTAACACCCTCTAGTAAACTTTTACCTCTCAACTCCAACAACACTTTTCACCTTAAAATGACATCAAGCTTTACAAACACGTTCGCAATGTAGAATTTATGTAGCTCCAGTGACTGTTGCCATGAAACATCGTTGGAAAGTTATGGAAACAATTACAGAACAGAATGTGTGGAAAATATGGAAAAAATCAAACAAAAAAGCTTGATAGAATCAGAGAAGCGTGCATGCACAGTGAATGTACAAAGCGAATGTGAAATGTTCCAATCATTTTAATACATTTCGATTCTCTCCGTTTTTATCCTGGTTGGGATGAAATCAATTTGAATTCTGCAATGTGTGAAGTGGAGGTATGATTTCATTGAAGTGGCAAATTTCGGTTATACAAATGGAATTGCGAATCATGTCAAAAACATGCTTTTATTGATTTGGAAATCGCTTCAGCAAACAAGGTGACATAGTGACGTGATAGCGATGTTCTGTCGAATTTAGTTCAATCTTTCCCCCCTCACTGAAATTTTTCTATTTAATCATAGCTCGAACATTCTAAGTATTTGACAACCTGTAGTACTTGAATACCTGTGGGAATACCAAAAAAAAAAAACGCTTTGCTAAATTATTGAATCAGCTAGCCACTAGATATAGCTCCTCGGTACTTATGTACCACACAGCATATCTTAAAGATGCAGAGATTTTCTCAACAAATTATTTTGGTAAAAAAACGACTCACAATCGAAGGAATTTTGTGAGACGCACAGAATGCACCCGAGGCCGATTGCAGCCGAGAGTATAACAATTTTTGTGAGGCGTTCTGTAGCAAGCGTATCTCAGTTTTTATTCAATGTTGAAATTAGTCTGATGAAATGACTGGTTACAGACGGGAAGCAAATCAACAGTTTTATCGGATCTATTACTTCCTTTGATCAAAGCATTTTCGAAATATTGATTCCGAATCTTTTACTTCAATTCTTTGAGCACGCACTTCGTGATATAAGACCGAATTCGTCGGAGAGAGTTCATATATTCCATTTCTATTTCATGGCCGTCCTTATCGAGAACAGATGTGTAGTCGTTTGTAACGAAAACATGAATAAAAGTGAATGAAAATGAATGAAAAGTAATGAATTAAATTTCGATGGAGTTGTATCCCGTTCACTTCACATCTCGTTTTTTCCTCATCAATTCCACAATTCGTTTTATATAAACTTTGGCCAATAAAAGTGCACTTTTCCTTTACACACCAAGTTAAACAACACACGAAATAGAATAATGTCATAGCCCTGATACTAGCATGAACATTAGAAATATTCGGAGGCTTAAGTGATCATAATAGGCGTTGCATTTCTTTCGTACAGACAAGAGTCGTGTTTATTTTGT
>JANTFA010152663.1:0-11020 GCA_026413405.1 Phytosciara flavipes
GGAGACGTAAATAATTGTTTGATATAAAAAATGTTGAATTTTAATAGCTCGTCGTAGATAGGTTAAGGGGTGATTTTTCCCGTTCTGCTAATGCACGGATTTTGTTTGTGATATTGCCTGCCAGTAGGTGTATACTGGTAACTAATACGATCGACATTAATTTGCATAACAATAGCTAGAGAGTGGTGTAAATAAAAATGAATTCAATTTAATAAATTAAATGCTGAATTAAGTGCATTAACTGAGTTTATCTTATCAAACATAAAAAAGATTAGGCCAATGCGTTAACTTTATTGAATGCAGGACAAAATTTATGTTATGAATTTTACTCTGAATCTGAGTGTCTGGATTCATTTCGCTTCTGCAATATAGCCTCGTTTGGGCATCCGGAATAGTGATTTATGCAACAATTTACTTTTTGCCACTAGATGTGTTGTGAGTTTGGTAACCAGACAAAAAGTACCACCTTTGCAACATTTTGCATACAATTTTTTCTGCAACCAGCTGCGAAAAGTGGAATTTTGAAATGCAGGGCATATACCAAAACCCTCGCCATAACCACTCTATGAACGAACAATGCTATGAACGATCACGTAGAATGGATTTACGAACGCTTCAAAAATTGGATCACAAATATCTCAAAAGACGAATGGTTACAGCGAGGAGAAAACCACTCCACCAGTGCCTAATCAAGTCGATCATCGCAAAACTGCGAATAATCGTGAAATAGTACGGTTAATCACCGGCTCATCGTGCTTACTCATATTAATCATGATGCTTGCTCTGATTAACTATGTTAACCATCAGTTGCTCGATACATTTTCAGCTTTGGTGTCGGGGGTTCGAGGTTCAGTCGGTGCAGTATTTCTATTTACCGCTAATGGTTCAAAAGAAGTGACAAAAGTAGAGAAGTTATTTTCGATCGATTAAAATAGTTATTTATGCAACAAGTTGCAAAATGGGGTGCTTTTTGGCACCAGGTGTAAGGTTTTTACACGAACGAAACGAGTTTGATAAGCAGATCATGTGTCGAAAACATCCAATTTTAGGCAACTAGCCTGTATTCGTATTTCACATGAAAATTTGGTCCGAACGTGTTGCTCGATAAGCTAGGTTTTGATGTCAGGGGTTCAAAATCTGATCAAGGCAGGACTTTTAATTTACGCTAAATGGTTCAAAAGAGTTGGTATGAAGTTGAGTTGTAAAAAGCAAACGTATGTGGTAGAAATTGGTTTCATTCACCGCACAGAACATGCATGAAAATGTTCCTTTTTCGCAGCGCTGTGGCAAACAATTATTTCGAGTCCGAGACACATTTAAATAGGGTCCAATATTCTTCCTGTTACAGTTAAGATGAAAATGATCGAAAATGTAACCAAAAAATGTTGTAGCTTAGGTAACGGTCCAACGCTCTCAAAAATGACTCGACATGAACGAAAGTCGGACCTGACTCGAACTTCTAATATTGCTTAGCATATAGCATACCGTCGAAAACGTTGAAATAACCTTACCTAATTGGTGTACCATTTCTATTACAGATGTCAAGCTGGTACTGGCCGATGTATTGTTGATAAAGCCCATCGAAATCAGTGTCAGGCGTGTCGACTGAAAAAGTGTCTACAAATGGGCATGAATAAAGACGGTAAGTTCGTTATAAAAATGTTACTCTCACATTACAATTCCAGTTGATATAAAAACCACCATCTTTGAATTTTTATTGCTATCTCATCGCCATGAGTCATGATCATTCTGTCTATTTATATCTCTTACGTTTAAAATTGTCAGACAATGAAAAAACTGGGAAAAACCAAAAAATAGCGAAAATGCACGTGACATGATATGTTTTTTTGCAAAAAAAAAGTTTCTCAGTTAGCTAAATAAATATTTGATGATCTGCTCCAAACACGGAATGGAAGAGTTAACGCGTTTTCTGAAAAGCTAACATGTTTTCCTTTTTTTGGGCAAAATGTGGTGTTAATATTCAAAACTCTAAGGTAAACGAAATCGCATTCCAAAGATTAATGTATTCCGCTTAACGGCTGTTCAATCGCCTGCTTCGAACGAAAGGAAAGGAAATAGTTATTAACGTGACTCAGCACTCAGTAGCTCAGTTGAACTGAGTCAGTTCTCAGTACGAACAAAATTGTGACTTAAGGATTTTCATATTAATTTTACCGCACTAGTGAGATAAAGTGAATGATGGGATGAGCTGAAATATTTGAAATATTTCATGATACGGGGTGTTGTGTACCTCGGCTTGTTTATAGTGTGCTGGAAATGAGCGACCAAGTGGCATGTACAATAGTCAAACATTAACAGTTTACATTAGTAATTCATTAAATGACGGCATCATTTTGTGTGACAAACTCACAAGTGTGTTTTTGATCAACCAGCTTCAGTAAACTCAGATAGACAAGTGTCGACTTTTCAGCAGAAAGCTGAAGGCGAGTTATGCAACCATACCGAATCAAGTCACACGAAAACTATTGAGTTTTTGGACCCGTACGAAGCACGAGGGTCTCATGCCTTTACTCTTACGTTTGTAACGCGTCGATTCCGACTCTCGGAGTAAGGGCCAACCTTCTGGGGTCATCCCTAGATGCCAAAAAAAATTTCTGTCCGTCTGTCTATCTGTAAACAGGATAACTTGAGTAAAACGAAATCAATCTCGATGGGACTTTTTTCCTCGAAAAAGTGAGGTCCAGTTCGAAGATGAGCGAAATCGGCCGAGCCGATCCAAAGTTGTGGTCGAAATAGTGCTATTTCCGAGGTCTGGTCAAGGCAGAACGTTCCTAGATGGTGCAAATGAAAGGTATTGATTACACAAATCCAGGGAAAAACGTTTGTCAAAATTGAATCTTGGGCTCGGAAGTTAGAGCCCATAGAGTAAGCCTAAGTTTAGCTACTCGGCCGTACAGTGAAGGTGAAGTTTTTTTTTGCGATATCTCGAGTAAATTTCATCTGATTTTCATGATCTTTTTTTTGTCTGAAAGGTTGTGACGAGCCAGAATTAGTGGTAATTATTTCGGTCACCTAACAATATGGCCGCAAGCCGCCATTTTGGATTTTAGGGTTTTTTGCCAGTATTTCGAGTAAATTTCATCCTATTTTCACAATCTTTTTTTTTATTTGAAAGGTAAAGACGACCGTATAGTGATATGACTGTTTTTGATGAAGTAATAAAATGGCCGCCAGCCGCCATCTTGGATCTTAGAGTTTTTTGTCTATATCTCAAGTAAATGTCACCTGGCTTTGATGAGTTTTTTATAGAGTTCAATTTATAAATGAAACTTCAGACGGGGCTTTCGAAATTGCTGTAAGCAATTTCAACAAATGATTCAAAGATCAGAGCAGTTTTATTGACTAAATATATGCCGTGCTCTACTCGTACTATAATAAAATAAAATAAATAAATCTTTTGTCATAAAAATGGCTTTCGAATTAATGAATTACTTCCGCAGCATCCAATGTAGTCTGGTTCAATGAGTGCAACATGTAAAAGTTGAATTTCACATAAGAATTCATAAGAAATGAACCGAAAATGTTTCAACATCGAAGATCGAGGATCGAGTAACGCTAGAGACGGAAAGTTTCGATGAGTTTTCACCTACTGAATCATTCAGACACGGGAGACGTATCGCCCAGTCATTGTTATTTCTGTTAATTCAATTGTTTACAGCATAGCCCACACGCAAAATCTTGTACTTCGTTAGTTGAGCCGCATGTTATGCTACATAAGAGACACCCAACTGAGCATTTCATTTATCTTTTTCGTTATCGTTGTTGATAGCAGATGACGAGCCGTTGAATTAAACAATAACTTTGAGATTTTGCACCCTTTGCACTAATCGTTTATAAAGATGGTATACATTCCTCGAATTACAACGAAGATTCTTATTCGATCAAAACAGCTGGATATGGAGTGGCTAAATCTCAATAAAATGAGAAAATATTCTCACTATTGTGTGCTGGGACACTTCTTAATCTGCGACTAAAAATGAATTGCCAATTTAGGCTTCAAGTTTGAGTTCCACCTGGATGAATCAGTGTCTGGGAAGATCCCAAGACAAACTTCAAGTGAAACGACATAGTAACGTGGGAATAAGCTACGCACATTGAACAAAGAATGTACTGCATTGACGATAGGCAAGAAGTTCACATAAATTTGCAATGAGAGGCAAAATAGATGGCTATAATCCGAACTTGTGATAGAGAGTCTCGATTCGAGACTAGGTCATACATCTCAATCAGACTGTTACGTGCTCTGTCCAATATATTCAGAGCTTATGAAATGTCATAAAAACGTTTATCCGATTTACGCTTTAACCATTGTGTCCAGTTGTATCCCCAAACACAAATTATTGTTACAATGAACAGCGGAACGCATAAAGTATGTCAAGTACTTTGCGTTTTGCACAAATATTCATCTCATTAAATTCATTTCAAAATCAATTGATACGATTCCATTTATGCAAATCGCTCATTTAGCGAAACATGTTTGTGAAATCTTTTTGATTCCGGATAATTACTTTCGGTAACAATGTTGTCGCGCAACGTAAAATGCTGGCGTGCACGTGACCGATATGTGTCAAGTCTGTTTGTATGAATATTAAAGTAGATATGAGCAAGGGTTAAAATGTGTGAAAACGCATAAACCAGAAAGTAAAATAAAAAAAAAATTTTTGTTCCACACCTAATATGCAGATGGATGTAATGCCAGTGCGAGAGAGTTTAACAAATTTTACGAATATAAAGTGGGCTGGATGGAAGTGAGCTATTTTTCTGCAATTATTTTAACAGTCGCGTGCGTTTATTTATGCGGTGTTTGAGGATTACACTAGTCAATGACGGAAACGTTTGAGTGAACCGCATTTAACGGTAATTGAATAAAACAAATTAACGTCTGCGAAATGGGCTCTTTATCTCTTCAGTTGGTTTTAAATGAACGAATTCAAATTCAACAAAAAAATACTTTTTAATAAGAAAATCCAATAAATTTCCAGTCTTACCGACAATCACATTAGAGTCTTCACCAGTTACTTCCGTTACACTTCTTGCATTTGAATTATTGTTTGCATTTTAACAATCATTGTTGACTCAGTCTTTCAAATTTGTTCATGTGAAATCACTCGAAATAAAGACGGTTTATAGATGCGCGATACGACCGTAGAAATGATGACAACGGAAAAATTTTGTGTTTATCTTTTGTCGAAGGTTTCGTTCAGTATTTTCCTCGCTATTTTTAGATCCGTACGATCCGGGAGAGAAACAAAGGATCAATAGATCTGTGTTTCGTGACTACGAAAGTGGTCATCCCAAACTGATAAATCTAGACCCGTACGAAGAAGGAAGAACCATGGGCTATTACGGTTAAGGGGTCGTACACGCTATTTTATTGAATTTTTGACTCCCCTCCACCTGCGTCACGAAAGAAGGGTAAATTTTGACCCAAATTTGTTACAATTTGTTGTCCCTCAAGGTGTGACGTTATTTGTGTGCGATCCCTAATATGACGATTGTAACAATCGGAATTCGAGCCTGGTGGCAAGGTAAGGACCAGTTGGGTATGACCACAGATGATGACTCAACAATAAAAAAATGTCCGTCCCGTTGATAACTTGAGTAAATCAAATCCAATTTCAATATTTTTTGTGGTTAGTGGTTAGCGTTGCTACCTTCCACGCGGAGTTTCCGTGTTCCATGATCGGTCGGATCTTGGTTTTTTTTCCAAATATTTTTTATCAGTCGTAATTGTATCTCGGTTAAAAATATTGGACTGTATGTCTCTATGAGCTTTTTGAGGCTATACTTCGTGTGGGCTATTTATAATCTCGCTACGCTCGAGTTACACAACGGTTATGCTACATACAACGTTTTTGTACTAAGAACGCGGTCGTACTAGGGCTTCATAAGTAGTAGGGTTACGTAAGCTAGACATGCGGTGCTCCGTCACAGCGTCTGCTACGGTCTTCTCTCGTTCCGTTCAAATCTAATTGCTCAGACTACTCGGGAGCGAGTGATAAAACATTTCAAATTTCAATTCAATTATTTGAGAAGAGACAAATTAAATCTATTCCATAAGAAAGTGTGCTAGAAAGCGAAGACCTGGAAATACTAAAATTGAGCTAAGGCTAAAATAACTCATTTGCGAGAGTCCAAAAACTTGTCGAGGTCTTATTGGACTTGTGTGCACACACCATTCGCCATATCCATCTAACTCGACCATTTTGTGTGTGTCTGAGCATACCAGCGAAGCTTTGTTTCCATAGAAATGCTCAATTAATAAAATACAAATTATCCAATAAATGTCAAATAATATTTATTCATCCCTATGCTACATCTCACACACCATCCTGAACAAACACGATACACATAACGTTGTTCAGTTAAATACACAACAACTCTTCTTTCTACTGCTTTTTGTCTTTTTGCCCGCAAACGACGACATGGCGACAAACATTTCGAAAGGGTAGAATGTTGTATGGCGAGGATGTTCATAAATATTTATTATGAAAACTGGAAAACTGCAAAGCACCATAGGTGGTGCATTTACCACATAAGATTGATACACATTTTTGGGGACAACGCACGTGCCTTTTTAATGTTAATTCTGGTTTTGTACATATACCAATTTCAAAGTGAGAATACCTTAAGGGCTTTTAGTTGAATTATGAGGTGTTGTTTTGTGAGGGGGGGAGGATCGGGGGACCTATGTTCTATTGTATTGACAAAATGTCTCTGTTATTGCAATGTTGCATAAAAGCATATGTGTTACGACACCAGCTTTGATTTTAATTGACATAGCAATGTGAACACAAAAGAGATAATGACGCTGTATATGATTGCGTTGTTTTTGCCGACAACAATTAAAATTAAAATGGAAGGATAATGTGCAGATACAGTATTGGAGTGGATTGTTCTTTGGAACAAAGACAGATTTGAAAATTGCAATTTTGCTCAATTCGCCCACCACACATTTTTAACCTGTCACAGACGGCAAACATATCAACAGTATTCTAATCGGGTCTATTACTTCATTTGATCAAAGCATTTTCAAAACATTGATTTCCAATCTTTAACTTCAATTGTTTTATGTTAGTCGATACGACTATAGCTCCCGACCTAACGGCGGGTCAGGTCCCTCGACTGATTTGAATAATTAGGATGCCCAACAATACACTCACCCAGGAACTAAAGTCAAGTAAACAGAATATCAGATCTGAAGCCACTCGTAACAGGTTAAACATCGAACGCTTTGATCCAAAACAAATCAACAATGAGCAATTTCAGTTTTTGGAAGTTATTTCTGAACAAAAAATTGTTCTTGACCTACCCAGCACCCAGCATTGGCTTGAAGGAATTATGTGATTTCAAGTTGGACTTGTTCAATATTATTCACTTTTGCTATTAAACTACACACTGGATTCGAGATTCAGTTTTCAAATTACATTTTAGAAATACTATTCCGATCTCGACGAGTGATTTAAAAAACAAAGAATCCCGCGTTTCTACACGAAATGAGCAGTAGCTTTAACTTGCATAATGTTGAAACAAATGAAGTAGTAGACTAAGCATCACATTTTAAACGTGCAAAGCAAAAGATCTACCGATTACCACATGATGATGCGATACTCGTTTGGGGTGGAAGTGTGATTTATTAAAATGCGCTAAGTTCATTACTATTCTAGGGAGAACCCTGATTAACATGAACCTACTGATTAATTGCAGTTTTGCGAGAATATACCTGGCCATTCGCACTGTTTTTTGACGACTAATGTATATCCCTGGATAGGGTTTGGTGGTTTATATTGCGTTTCTATTTACCTTGAGTGTCCGGTAGGATATACTCAAAACACGAAAAATGACATTTCGTGATAACGGTGTCATTTCCACAGTACGACTATGATTCTATCGTGAAGCTAGGGCTCGGACCTGTGGGCGTCACTGATAAGTCTAACGATTAGTGCATATATTCGTAACGAAGAAAGTCTCAGCTTCCTTTTAATTTGAATATGAAGTAATTTTGATGGGGGAATATAAGATGTTCCTTTCCCTAGCATCGGCTTCGTTGAAGTAAGAATAAATAAATAACTAAAGCGGCAGTGCATGTCATGTCTTAACCGCAATTTCATATCTCGAAATATTTCTGATTGAGTTCTATAGATTGATGTTCATGATGACTACAACTACGGAGCCATCCATAAATTCCGTCTTCACTTCTCACTGATTTTTGAGACCCCACTTGTTCCTACTTTTCATATACCTTATAACACGTAAGTTACACTTCCATCGTACTCCCCTCCCCCTTCAAAGAGGACGGTATTTATGGTTGATCCCTGATTACTGAAAATTCATGAAACAATCTCAAAAGAAATGTGTACCTGTGATGGTTAAGATGTTATTTCATCTATTTCCTCCCAAAAAAATATTAAGACATGGTCCGGTGCTTTTGTACGGTTCGCAGACAACATCTGATGAGCTTGTGTACCTCTCCATTTTAAATTTAAATAATTTTCATCTTCTGTAGCATAAGAAGTTCCTACATCTGATATTCATTTGAAAATGGTTTTTATACGTCGGATAAAAAGTTTTATAACATCCATGCAGACACATACGTTTAAATCGTTTTGCCGTCGGTATTTGCACACCCACAAAAAATATATCGAAAATTGAAATAAAAACTTTCGAAAGTAATTTAAGTTTTTTGCAACAACCGCATAGAATGGGTAACTGATGCGCTTTTCATTAGTAAGACGGTTTTCCGTGAATAAAAATAAAAATTTTGTTCGGCAAATAAGTAACGTGGTGTGTCACCAATCTCGTACATCAGCCCCGTAGAAATATATTTTCGATTCTTGCGAAAGTCAATTTAAGAGTTTGCGAAGTGGATAAGCTAACAGACGAACAAAAGTTTAGCGAACGAGTTCAGTGTATTGAAATTGATGGATGCATGATATGATAGGACAAATAGATAACACAGACGAATCATTTACAAGTTAAAATTCTCAATTCAAAGTGTCGTGTACTCCCCAGTAATCACTTCACTCAAAATCCAATTTTACCTTGCAGCCGTTCAAAATGAACGCCAACCACGAAACACAGCTACCATTCGCCCGGAAGCATTTCGTGATATGGAACAGGGACGAGCGTTGCGAGAAGCTGCTGTTGCCGTCGGTGTATTCGGGTGAGTACACATTACATATCCAATCAACGGCGCATATAATGCGATCTCTTGCGGTCTCTCATATTTAGACCACCAATATTAATGTCGCCATCCAGGTACGGTCCCGGTTTACTAACACCCCCGTCAATGTCGTCACTACCCACGAACCAGCTGCTACACCACAGTCAGATAACATCGTTGACAAACAGCATGGTTCATCATCATACCGCAATGACGAACGGTCTGAACGGATTGACGAACAACAACTCATTGAACACCAATAACAATCACCATGGCGACTTACACATGAGTAACAATAACGTCAAATCAATGGTATCGTCGAATAATTCATCGAGTGATTCGATTCCACCCAGTTCACCAAACAATATGACGCGATCGTTAACGCCCGGTATATTGAAAGAATTATTTGATGACTATGTGGCGTTCTTTACTGAAAGCGTATATTTTCTAATTGGTTTCAGTTCCGAATTCCAATCAAGAACAATCGGGTAATGCACGAGGAAGCCTCAGTTCAGTTGGTTCAGCGAGTCCGAATCAATGTATCGATAATGATGGTGAGTTTCACGTTCTTTTTTCCTTTAGTACAAAATTATTTGTTGTGAGCTTTTTTAAGAGCCTTTTTTGTAATGGCTTTTATTCACTGGGATGTTAGCCAGGAAGGATGTTAGCTAGAAAGAATGAACGGTATTTTTTAGTGGAAGTTCTAAGTTTGAACTCGTTTTGTGAATATTCTCCAAAAAGTCTGGTATATAAACAAAATTCTATTACCCTGCTAGGTGCTTTGAAGCTATCCAAAAATTGACCCTGATAAACAGATTTTATAAAATGAGATAATTTCGGTAAAAGCTATATCCTACCTACCTATCGAATTCTGCCTGGTGGGATTTAAGTAGTTGCCTGAATGTTGAGGTATAAACTGAGATTTCCACGATTCATTATAGTGACACACAATAAATATCAACAGAAGAACTTTCAAAAACAACTTCCTACATTTTGAGAAATATAACTTTCGACATATTCAACCATGTGTTCGGTTCTCTAATTCTCGCAATTGTCATTTACAAAGTCATGCAAAATGATAGAATACAGAGAGAAGACGACATTGTTGAATTATTGAGTTGAGTTATTTCCCAAACCTTAACAACAGTAAAATTGACTCCTTGTCAGCAAGCTGTACATTCGATGTTTGAATGGCAAATCTTTTTTATGATGTGCAACAGTAAATACAGTTCATCATAGTGTAAAGTCGATTTCTGCTGTTTCACTGTCTTATTCTTAGCTTCAAAATCTAGCTCTGGAAATAATAATAAATTTGGAAATTTTACACTGCATTTTGCTGACTGGTCGTATTCTTTGCTAGACTTGAAGAGAGGAATCTTTAAAAAATGCAAAAATATTTACAATTTCTCTGCAGCGCGAACTTAAACCATTTTTATTTTGCTAGGCTACATCACCAACTACTACTTCACTCATTAATCATTCGATCAATCAACAAGAAATTGTGCATTAAATCTATTACTTCAATTGTTTTGACTAGACATGAATCTGTACCTTCATTCGTTTTACGTAGAAATTTTGCTATAAAACACCCATCTATTCTGAGCACTTCGCTCATTTTAGTTGTTGCATGTCGCTAACAGATGATACCTGTTTTTAACCTGGAGAAGAATTACGGCATCACTTTTCTTCTCGATTGAATAGCAACTTTCGGTGAAGAAATACGGTTCGCCATTTTTCGAAAGATGTCGCAGCGACAAATCCGCTGTCAACAGAAAAATAATTGATTTTTTACTCGACGAATTTTAATCAAATAGAATGCCATCGTATAGCACATGA
>JANTFA010152685.1:0-11018 GCA_026413405.1 Phytosciara flavipes
ACTGTTAAAACAAATTTATCCATTTTTCGACCGTCGTTTCCATACAACGGCACCGGGAATCGATGTGCACATTCCTACAACAAACAAAAAATTCGTTCGGTAAAATTCAGAGAGTTAAGAAATCCATTTCCGACTTACGACGAGGATCGTATGCAGATTCCTGAGAACAGAGTGAACTTCTTCGTGCAGAACCCATTCGAATTCCACTTGCTGAAAGTAAATTTCCATAATAAACACGTGAACGAAGTCAAGTGATCAAAGTGATAACAACAACTGAAATCATTGTGCTAGTGAAATGAGAACGTTTCGCTGTTATAAACGACTGTTGCTTAAAGAGATATTAATCAATTGAATCACATTAGAAGGAAACCACAACACAGCCAGCATAACAACATGAGTACCTACGCTCGTAATAGATTAAAATCAATATGAGAATTTTATATTCGACGAGAAAAAAAATGTTTAGTTGTCAGTGTTTGCTGATGAGCTTGTTCACAATGAATTGATAATTAGCTGGTAAACGATAGCATATTGCTAATTGTATTACCATTATTCGTCGATTGAACTAACCGTTGAAATATGATTTTACTCTATTCGGAATAGATAAAGATGAGAAAAATCAACACAAACACAAAACGAATATTTCAATTCAATTTCGACATTTCAAATGTCATTTCGTTCTTTTTTTTGCCATTCAAATCGAAGACAAATTCACACACTCCACACACAAAATTCGATTTCCTTCCAAAATGCCTTCGATGTCACTATGGTTTACAAACACTTTCTTATCAATTTCTCGATAAGAATTCGACTATGGAAAACATTTATTTATAAATAAACTTACAAGATTTGTTTCCTCTTCTTTCTCGCTGTCAGCCATTTTTCTACGTTTACGTATTTTACGTACGTTAATCGGGCTGAATACTTTGACGGTGGTGGGTTTGCGGGATTGTGGTGAGTAAGACCAGTTGGAAAGATTTGAATTTACGGATATGTTGGAAACGTTGCTGTTGCTGGAAAAATATGTTTTAAACGAAAGAAATAAGTAGTTTACACGAAGCTGCGGTTGTTATAGCACTATGGTTCCATGCTTCCTTTACATTAAAGTAACATTAAACAAAAATGGTCGTTCGATGTAAGAAAATGCAAATTTCTATTCAATCAAAAATATCATGAAATGAGGGGCTAATGTGTTGTCGGCCTGGGATTAGCAGCAAACGGGTAGCAGCGTGGCAGTATTAACAAACGGTCAAAGAGAACGACGAAAAAGCATTCAGCGTTTGAGCAATGTTTAACATGAAGGAAACTGTCGGTTATTAATGAAAGGGATTAAACATCTCAAGCTCAGGTCAGAGATGGAAAAACCTGATTCGTTCGAGTCAGTTTGAGAACTTGATCTGACCTGACTTTCAAACAAATTTAAAATAATTATTTTAAGAAAATATTTGTCTGCGCCTATTCGTAATGTTCGAATGTGTCGGAGAATTTGGCACACGGAGCAGCTCAATTTATTCTTTTACAAAATGTTACAAACTGGAAATAGTTTGAATCCTTTTTTTTGCGTAGTTCAAAAGTGCTGTGTTTTTACACCGTGTGCCAAGTTACCACACGACTGCTCGGAGTGCTCGGAACAGGTCCAACTCAGGTCACAGCCAAATTTATCTAATCGTCTTATGAAGAATTGGTGTATGATTTTTAGATGATGGTTGCCGCTATTGGTTGCGACTGCTGATACTTAGAAGGAAGCGTATTCTACATCAAATCTGCAAACAGGTCAGCTTTAAATTTAGACCTGAACTAAGTTCAGGATCGAACCTGAAGCTGACCTATTTAGAGATTCAAATACGTTTCCTGATGTTGTATCAACATGTGAAATGGAAAGCCTTTTTCAACCATACTTGCACTTGGTGATTGAGGTATTAATTAGTACTGACATGACATGTGAATCACGATTGTTTGTTTATAATTCACAAAGCCATAGCTGATTGATGATTATTTATCCATTCTATAAACGAAATGAGTCAACAAGACCACTACTGCTTTTTAGATTACGTGCGTGTTTATGTCTGAAATAGTATGCTACTTTCCTGTGATTAAATGTGGATGTAAGAAATTCTCTACTTTTCAGGCTGTAGACAATGGATAAGTCTAATCAATCAGATTGAATTCCATTATCTACACCACAGAGACATTGTAACAAATATATCAAAATTCGTAATTTTAACATTTAATTGCTAGCAATCAAACACGTGACATATTAAGCCAATTATAATAACTGATGATCCAGAATGGAATGGTTAGGGGCCATTCACAAATTACATACACATCAGATTCGAAATTTTAGCATCCCCCCTCGTACACCAAAATGTATGGAGAAAATTTGAAAAATGTATGAAGCATATGCTTCTTCTAGATCCACCCTTCCCCCTTGAGAGCGGTCGTAATTAGTGAATGGACCCTTAGGACAAAACACAGCACTTTTGAAGGATATTTCAATTAATTTTTTCGAATTCAATTGGTTTGGATTTCAATGTTACTTTTCACTCGAATACAAATATGAGTGTTCATTGTACACAGTGTCCACGTCCACGTCTATTACGCTGCTAATTTAAACATTTCAATCAAAGCTTTTTCAATAGCTTTTCAATTTTCAATGAGTTGTACAATCGATTCAATTACACAAATCGAAATTAAATTTTGTATAAAATGTTTTTCTACTCACGATCGGATCATCTTGGTAAACAAATGGAAAGCTTCCTTTTTGTCGAAATTTAATTCAGAAGAACAAAAACAAATTCAAAATTTCAATCTTTTAACGTGAGGTGCACACATTAAGTAATCGCCTATTCGGTGTGAATTTATTGATAATTCAACGTTATTATTAGACTGCCATGGATGAAAATGTTCATTTGTGATACAAACACACAATTCGAATGCGAACGTAATGTGTGTGCGATAAGATAAAAGTTCCAAACAAAATTTTATTAAGTGTAGATTCACATACGTAGAGAGTGCTATTAGATTAATTATTTAAGGGTCAGGTTTACGTATGGTGGTATACATATGGAATTCCCATACGTCTGTCTCTGCACTTGAATATTTTCCTTTACAGTTAAGACGATTTAAGGGTTTAACAAACACAAAATATTTTACGACTCACACTTGAATGCGCAACAAATCTATCTGACAAACAACATTGTCTCTGTAATATTACGAACATGAATTGCATGGAATACAAAGGAGATAAACAAGAAAAGTTTTTCTTTTTATTGAAAAATGATAAAATAATAAAACCACAGTTCATCAATCTAATGAAATTTTCTGGTGAATAAACCCGTCCCAGCATGTTTTTCGGTTGTAACTAAAATGCAAGAACTTTTCCATTGTGTCATTTATGTGCAAATGGTGAAGTTGCAGGACGCACAATACAAAAGTCTTCTAAGTTTAACATGCCACTCACTCCAATCGACGACATCATATTGTTATGTTAAACATATAATTTACTCGAGCTGCCGCCTTAACGGAAACTGTAGATAACATTATTCGTATCGTCTAAATTTATAACAGCTTTAGACATCATCTTCATTGCTTTAATTACTACCGCCGCTCGGCGAAGTAATCTTGTCATTACATAAAAAACGAATGATCAGTGACGAACCAAATTTGAGCTTTTCTCAATCATGACACAAACAATACAGCACCGTGAAGTGCACTTTTGACATACATTTTTTTGTTGAGATGATGTGCGTGATGTTGTTGCAGAGCCTCGAGTCGAACTGCTGCAGACAGTGACGTCTAAAACAAAGGAATAGTAATGGAGAAATAGTGAGGTGATCTGGTAATAGTTATAGCAAAGCACTTGTTAAAACTAATGAAGTAGAAGATTTTAGAAAATATTTGAATCAACCTTTTGTAGTTCTGGTTCTTATGAAGAAAAAAACCGTTCCACTTGCTGGAGCATCTTGCGAATATTGGACTAAGCAATCGTGGAACTAAATTTTCTTCTTGGACGTCTTGAACCGGATTTATTGGTAAAACTAGCACTTGCATAATCTAGCCGACCCTATCGGAGGTACCATAGATACTAGCCTCAAAATCGGAAGTGGAAAAGTACTTAAATTGGGCTCAAAGGGCATCAATAACTTTTAGGACTTATCATTCAAAGCTTTCTTTACTCCAGAATGCTCTCTGATATTCTCAGAACTCAGAGATTCATGTCACTTTCATCATGGTTCTTGGTTTTCAACATTTTCAAGGTAGACAACGGTAAGTTGGATGTTCTGGATGTTCTTTCACATTCTCAATCCTATTCTGATTTTGGTTTTCAACTGAATCAGGACTTGTACGAGATTAGTCATTAGGTAAGGTCGAATTTTCTGTCGTCAAATACCGAAAAATCCCAGGTGATTTTTTCTCTGAGCTGAATGATGCGGTTTTGAAATCCCAATACTTCACGCGAATTTTACTGAATGACGTTGTGATACCGTATTCAGTGCTCAATCTAGATTACTCATGGACAAGAAGCTGACTTTCAAAGCTTAAGCCAATCAGATGTAGTCCAAGGTGTTCTTCAAGCTTGTTAGTCTTTGTGCGAATAGTCAGTTGTTTCCGGTAAAGACTCGTTCAGTGCTAGTCAAGACTCGAACTGTACCGGCTTTTAGGTATGATAAATGTATCTGCTCTGCCAACGTTAGTGCTGAAGTTGTGAGGTCATTCAAAAAGACGTTCTCAGCGTGTTTTCGGCTTGTTTGGGATGTTTGGTACTGGCAATTTCGTTAATTGGATTTTTGGATGACTTACATCAGACGGCGAGGCTGTTCCTTCTGATCTTAAGAGCATTGATAAGATGCTAAGTTCAAAGTTGGAAACTCGTCGCGGAGTAACATTTTTGTTCCTCTGAGTCTTTTAACGAGACAATACAACCGGTTCTGATTACAATTTCCTGTCGCTTAATGTAAGAAATATTGGTTCAGCTAAAGGTTTCGGTAAAGCATGTCTTGACTGACAAAATTCCTGATTGAGAAGATATGTGGAGATGAGTCCCCACCAGATGTGCTTTTTGAAGGAAAGAAAGGGTTACAGAAACGGAGACGTTATCTTAGCACAACAGAGATTACAGATGGTAAATTCCACGACCTTGTCCCGTGACTAAAAAACGGCACAAGGATTGCTACAGATTCATTTTCTAGGCATAGTAGGTCTAGTCTATGGATGTTCTTTCTTTCTCTTTTTAAATTCTCGAAAAGAAGATCTCATTTATGCTCCAAAGAAAGATTTATTGTTCTGCTGTCCTTTGATTTTGTATTGTTTATGTTGCTCCAGCCTCTTTCTAATACTTTTGGATTATCGAATGTGACAAATATGAAGTCATGAATGAACGTCAACAGTAAAAGTAAAGTATACAAATCCACCTCAACCAGTTTAATCTAGACAGAGTTGAGTACATGCAATTAAACTTTCGATATCGTACGTTAACATCTTCATATTGATGCAAACAGTGTCTCGTCTCGTATGTACACGATTCAAACTTAATTTAAATTGGAAAATTATATTTTCAAAAGTTCTGCTATCAGCGGAGAAAATTTCAAAATGAAAAGTGTTATCATATTGATATGTGATCAGTACAACAGCAGCGATGTGCCGGTTTGCTATAAATACGAAGCAACTATGAAAACAGTTTGTTAGATTTTCATTTCATTAAAAAAGAATCACCTTCACGTCTGTCTACACATAAAATTGAGTTTTTTTTCCTACTTCTTCTTCTTCTTCTTCTTCAATCTATTTTCCATGTTAAAACATCTCCGCGTATATTGTGATTCAGAGTGGGTGGGCCTCAGTGACCTATCAGCAACACTAATGTTGACTGAATAAGATTTTTTTCTCTTCTTATTTATTTAACTTTTTTTTTGTTCATTTTGATAAAAATATGTATAAGTCGTCGTAGTCGTCGTCGTGCTATATATATTTATCGCAATAAAACTCAGATTAAAAATTAAGAAAAACAAAAAATTGAAAACTGAATAAATTTCAATCGTTAAAAATAGATTTTCATCTGAATGTTGTAATAAATTTGGTTTTTGTATTCAACAGAGCTATCGTATTAGACCATTTGGAGCAAATGGTCTGGAAATTTTTTCCAAAATTTCGCTATTCAAACAAACAAAAGTTTGATTTATTGGAGAATTATCAATGAAATCGCGTACTTATTGAGTAACATTACACAGAAACAAAACTTGTAATTAACCGCTTTGTACGGCACAACACCATTGCATTGTTGTAAACTGTTTTCTTCTCACTTACTTACTGTTTACCTAGCAGCGTCAACTCGTCTCCAGCCTGGTGTATCCACGGCCAAACTTCTTCATTGACTGACTCCCAAATTGATGGCTGAATGAAATTGCTATCATTACATGTCTGTCTTCTTTATAAGGCTACAATTGTATGGATGAATTGGAATCTTAAGGAGTATATAGTTCCGAGCCTTAGTTTAGAATTAATTCTGCACCCAATAGCCGAAACAAAAGTCGGCACTCCTGGTGAAGAAAGTAATGGCAGAAACGACTAATCATTTGTTATCGAGAGCAATGACGAAAATGACGGAAGTTTTAAGTTTGAAGCCCTTTTATACAGCAAAATTGGTAGCTTAACAAACGAAGTAGAAGATTTTGTATCAAACATGGAACAGTGTTGTCATCAATAAAAGTGATAGATTTATTGAAGCAATGATGAAATTTCATTTTTCTTATTTGCAACCAGCTAACGTCACATTTTCTGCAGTTAAGACAATTCACATACGAATCTGCAAAGTGTACGCAACCCTGTCGTCTTGTGTAATCATCAATGTCATTTTCATTCCGGATGAGCGTCGATTTCTGTAACGTAAATAGGACAAATTCGTTTTGGGCAAATCCCCAATGAAAACAAACAATAATCGTTGCTTAATGAATCCGTAGAATGGTGTAATTTAAAACATTCAAGCAAGGAATTGATGATGTCACAGTTCACATACATTTACTATGCGGAAAAATTGTGTGGTAATCTATTTCCATACATAACAAGCTTTGCTAGTTGCCACATAATGAGCGAAGTAAAACTCGGGCGTTTTTTCGGATCAAATAGCTTGACTAGTGGCAATGAACGGAGAACCTAACGAGCAACTGCAAACAAAATACTGAACCTGACAGTGCCTTTGAATTATATCTATCTGTCTTGTTAGCAAAGAAATGACCAATACTCACCTTTGACTCATTATGTAAAACTGATTTGCCAAAAGAATCGACATCATTCTCTAATACGGGCTTTAAGTCTGAAATTTAAGAATTATGATATGCAAGATCTCTAGACCTTTTCATCGGATTTTAAGTCTGCAATAAACGTAAAATGCAACGGATGATGGACAGCAAGGACCGAGAACGTGCGACTATCATGAATCTTATAAATGGCGAGTTGAAGAAGATGCCAAGTGATCGGTGACGACCGGTGCTCAAGCTCATGTTCATAGACGATGTAGCTTAGCGAGCACAATGTATATCTTCCTGTAGGTGACCTTTTATGTTACACTGATGGTTCCAAGCAAAACGGTCTACTGGGGCAAGCTTCTTCTGTAAATCTACTTTTTAAGAGGTTAGTTTGTTCACTGGAAGTTGCGCCACAGCTAAAATTTTCGTCATTTCGAAACTCCGTAAATCAGATATCATAAAACATACTTCAGGCAAATCTCATAAGACCAGAATCGTGTTTAGGGGTATCACAAACCGCTAGAAAAGAAGCGGTAAATAGGTCGCTAAAGAAACAGCATAAAGTCAGCATGGCAAAGTTATGAACTAGCCTAGGAAGGAGCTTGGCTGAACCAAAATGTTTTGTAAAACTCGTCTACGGACTTTAGTCGGCAGCTTCTGGGACTAAATAAACCACACGTATAAACCATGTATAAGATTCGGAAGAGATAGAGTCATGTTGGTGGGTAAACTTGAACTTGTCTTCCAGGATTCGAAACTCAAATGATTTCGAGCATTACCTGATAAGAACGAACAGACTAACTTGAGTGAGCATTAGCAGTCTATATCAATTCGCGTTGGGTTACACGTGTGCGAGATGCGAGGTTCTCCAAATAATTCCGCCTCCTCGATCTCACGTATTGGACACCTCATGTTCTTATTCTTCGATGTATTTTCATTTTCTCCCATTCTATTAGCTTACCTCGTTGTACTTTATATTACGCGTGACGAAGGTTTTTGAATGAACGAAGGGACTCGGAATTCCATTTGGATTCTATCCAAGTTCCTGTTTAATGTATTTCGACTCCCTTCGTAAACCTTCTTATCTATCGAAATCTAAACTTTTAGAAATGCAAGAGAAAAACGCTCCAGACAAAACTCCTACCAATTATTTTTGGAAAAGTGCATGACATTGCCATGGGCAAATGTACTAAAACGAGTTACTACAAAAACTGTAAACATTGAGAATGTGTAAACAAGTAAGGTATTGGCTGTACGTCTAGTTTTCATACGCTCAATGAACATATTTCTCTTCTATCGAAAGGCTCAATTTACATTTAATTGTAGCCCGTTGAATTTAAATTTGTGTTGGTTAATAAAAATGCTAAAAATACTCCACACAACAAACAACAGTAATGAACCAAATAGCAGGCATGCAGCTACAGAAATTAATTCCCACACAAGACTTTCCCATTATACACAAATTTTCCAGCTCATTTTAACATTCACAATTTGGATCTGTAGTTTTTTTTTGTGTGTTTGAATAAACGAAGAATCTCATCATTATAACACATTTCATTCTCTAATTCTAAAATTAATATCAAAAAGGCTGGTCAGAAATGATCTCAAAAAACGTGATATTCATCTCTCAGAAAGCATTTTCATCCGAAAACTGTGTTTTATAGAATCAAACAGATGTTATAATCGTAGACAGTATGAATACGCATTCGTATGCCAAAGCAGTAGTACTAACATAATTCTTCTTCTTCTTCTTCTTCTTCTTTTTCTGTTGATTTTCCTCAAAAGAATTGGTGCACCAATTTGCTATGTGTGTATTTCTGGATCACTTTTTCTCAGTATAGAACCACACACTGTATATTTGATCGTCTTAGCCGCTTTCGTTGTACTATATTAGCAAGCAGCTATATTTCCTTTCGGAAAAAGAGGGTAATAACTCCAAGAGTATATTGTCTAGAAGTCAGTTGAGAGACGATCGCTGCTCACATAAGTGATCAGATATACAACTCGTTTGCGTGTTAGTATTCTGAATTTTCTTCAGTTTTTTTCCCTTCTTTTTTTTTGAAATTTATTTATTTTCTCACGCAATTTGCGAGATTTTCTTTAATTTTTTTGATAAATTTTTATTTTTTCACTGTGATGATTAAGTGTTTGTTTTAGTGGAAAGTAAAGTGGAAAAGAAAATTGTTTTTCTAAAATAGATTTCTTTCTTTGAATTTACAGCTTTGCATTTATCGGCATTTTGCGGTGTTTTTATTAGTTTGCAGAAGTGAAAAAAGGATAACTTTCAGACATGGATCAAATTGTGAGTATTGATTTCTTAGCTATATTTATCACTGACGTATGCTATTATGCTATGCCTCCCCCAAAATATGGAATGACATTTGAACATTAACTAAACAAGCAAGTGCGATGAATTTTTCCTAGTGTCTCATTGTTATGTTCGTTGAAAATAGTGAAGCTAAAGATTATATTTGGAATACCCTTCGATAGTTCCAATTACCTACTTTCCAAAAGTGCATCGTCATTGACCCAGTTTTCCGAGAATCTTTTGTAGAGTTCTTTTTGACAAACGAACACTCAGTTTTGGATCCACTCGGCCGTCTTTGAGAACTGGCACTGGGGTGACGTACACGAATGACGCCACGTTTTTTCATTGCCGTCATCAGAATAGAATCACTTACAACTCAAACATTCTGAACTTTTTTTAGTCAATAGTGAGTCCAACCCCTCCAAATACACTACCTAAATGGGGGTAGGACATACTGCTGACTCGAATAATTCTCAATTGCCGACTTATAAGTGATTCTAATCTGCTGACAGTACTGAATTAATGTAACGTCATTTGTGCATGACCCCTAGGGCAGCCAGGACCTGTGGGAACTTCGAGGTTTCTTTGTAGAATTGGCAAACGCAATTAGAATGACCTCGATGCAAAGATGGTGGTTTGGACAGTTCTTGTCGAGAGACAAGCATGGTATTTTATGTGTCATTATAAAGCTTACACTTAAGGCTAATGCTTAACCTGAGCCGGCTGAAATAACAACTACAAGCAGAACATAGAATCGGCCAAAGTTGGCCGAGGGTCGACCAGAAACGCTAACTTTTTACTGTCACTTTGTCATGAAGTCATCACTTCTTGACTTACCTGAGTGTCTGAGAACCAAATTTTTTCCACAATAAATCTTAGTTTTTGTTCCTCTATCGATTCGAATGTCGACCGTATGTTTCCACACTTCCACATGTACCGGCTGACCCTGAGTGCCAGTTCTCAAAAACCGCTGAGTGCATCCAAAAATTAAGTCATCTTTTGAACAGTGCTCGAAACCCTCCACAAGATTATGATAAAAAAAAATCAGAAATGATCTCACGGCTCTAACGAAATACTTTTCAAATCGAAGATTGGCTAATACAGTCTTCTGCTACTTCAAACGGTAAACGAAACGTTAACATGTGTTGCACAAAGTCGACCACTCGTTTCAAGTGTACCTTGAAAGAGCGGAGTTTTAAGGGAATTTTACTATAACAGAAATTCTGAAAATGCTACAATATGCTGTCCGATCCACACATATTTAGTGACTTAAAGTGTAGAAGAGACCACCGTTTGACATACCTAACTGTAGTGCTTCCTCAGTACATTCAGTGTCAAAACTCAGGAAGTTCTAGATTTCATATCGATTTTTTGAAGTAATTTGATAAACTGACGTTAAACATAAATAAAAATCACTTTGTGTTTTCGGTTTTCTCATATTGAATCTATTATTAGACAGATTTTATTATCGC
>JANTFA010152707.1:0-11016 GCA_026413405.1 Phytosciara flavipes
TCTTGCCGCAAAACATAAAAATTCAAAATGGCGGCTGTCAGCCATTTTCTTAGGTCACCGAAAACAGTTTAAACACTTTGCGGCCATCACTACCTCAAACAAACAAAAAACAGATTTACGAAAATCGGATGAAATTTACTCGAGATATCGGCCCAGCTCTACTTAGGCTCACTCTATGGGCTCTAATTTCCTAGGCCAAGATTCGATTTCACCAAATTTTTTTGGGTTGATGGAGCCAATACCTTTCTTAGGTATTGCACCATCTATGAACTTTCTGCAAACAATACTGCCGGCAATATATGAGTGAAATCTCAACTCCACACTCCACCTCGAAAATAGAACTATTTCGACCATATCTCTGGATCGGCTCGACCTATTTTGCTCATATTCGAATTTAAACTGACATTTGTGAATACAGATCGAAGGAAAAAAGTCCCATCAAGATTGGTTTCGTTTTACTCAAGTTATCGTGAATTGGCATCTAGGGGTGACCACAGATGAAACCTTTTGTGGTTGCCTAGAAATGTCAAATCAGCAGTAAACATTAAGGAGATACCCGTGCTTCCTTCTTTTTATATTAGCAAAAAGTCTTTTGAAGTTCTTATGCATTTTATCAAGTAAAGTGTGCCTACATCCTCATTTTTGAACATTTCTTTATGGAGAATTAAAATCCAATGAGTCCCAGAATTCCATGCGCTTAGCCTCTGGAAAATTGACGAAAGTAACCTCTTCAGCTATGTTCAGGCATTTGTATGGTGGCAAAGAACCATTTTCAACTGGTTTCCATTCAATTGGTTTTATGAAATCATTGTTCGGATTGCCAGTGGCAGCAAATCGGGTCCAGCTACTAACCTGTAAGTCGAACAATTAAATGTTTCAATGCCACGCCAATTCGCATTCAATTTCCAATAAAATTACCATTCGATTTATTGTCTTATGCTCAGCACTGTTGACTACGACTGGTTTGGAATATGATGTTTTGAACAAGTATTCAAGGTCTTCAGCATGACACACACCTGGATCAATTAAAATCGATCATTAGTAATGGCAGTAGTAACCACCTTGAACCATTCCTTCATACCTTTGATTGTCGGATTAGCGAATACGCTCTTCATAATTGTAAAACTAGTCTTTGTTTCGAAATTGAAGCGATAGCAGTATGTCGCTGCCGATTCAGGATCATTCGTTCTAGATTTGACTGCCAAATGCATTCCATGCAAAAAATACCGATCAGATATCAAATCAATGTACGTATCAATATTCGCAATGCTTGGCGAGTCAGTGCCGTAGTAAAATTTCTTGATTTTCTCTGCAATTTCTCTACTCTTATCGGTTCCCTTGCCGCATTTCAGTCGTTCAAAAACATTTTCGAAAAGATCCGGCGCTTTGAATTGAATTAGAAATTGCGTCATCAATCTGTAAAACAATAGTCCCTCCTCGGAAGTCCCTCCGATGATCAATGGAATTTTGTTTCCCCAGGCATTTTCGTAAAATTCTAACGGATCTCGTCTGTTGAAACACTGCTCAGACTCATAGGGCTCCAATGTTGTAGCGAAAATCATTCGTCCATGAATTTTCGTTTCGGGAGGAGATAATATCTGGTCTTGCACCATAACGATATCTACGGCTGGTACATTTTGTAAGTATTCAAAGTAGGTCTGCGCGCTATCTCCAGGTTTATATCCCAACACCATTGCCAAACGTTCAGCCCAATTAACCGTATGCGGTACCGCACAAAAATCAACTAATGCTGATCCCGACTGAACGATTGCTTTATCGAAAAGACCCTTGGAGAAGTCTGATACCATGTGCCAATGAGTACAAATTGCTCCTACACTTTCTCCAAAGACTGTGATATTTTTAGAGTCACCACCAAAATAGCTAATATTTTCCCGAACCCATCTCATAGCCATAGCTTGATCTTTCATAGCTGCATTGCCAGGTACTTTTAGTTCGGGATCCGGTATGCTTAGGAAACCTGCGCTCAAATTTTATCATAATGTTGATGAGTCATTCCGTCTGCTGATAAAAATAATCTGAACACGTACCCAAAGCACCGAGTCGATAATTTATCGAAACGAAGACCACATCCTTTTCCAACAAATAGTCTGGTCCGTACGTACTTTCCGTGCTATTTCCCCATCTGAAACCGCCACCATGAATCCAAAGCATAACAGGTAGTGGTCTACGCGGTTTGAGCTTTACAAATTATTTTTTGAAATTATCAAAATGGTCAACTGAAACACTTCATCAGAGTCATACGTTTTTTGTGTAGATGTTGAGGGTAAGACAATCTTCAGTGCAACCTTCGTTCAAACGCATCGTTACAAAATCCAACCCGAAGGCTGTTGGTCCTGGTTTTGTAGCATCGAATGTATGAGTCCATTTCTCAGCTGGTTGGGGATCCTAGTGAAATAATTGAAGTGTTACTGGTGCCTATTTTCTTCAATTTTTCAGAAATAAAAAACACTTTTACTGTCTATCCCATTCGAAAGTTGAACATTACATACCAATACGCCTCCTACGGAAACGATCCATTACTGGATGGAACATTTTCGTTTTATGTTTATTTCTCAATAATTTTTATGTGAAATTCAACTTTCGCATGTTTCAGGCAAGCCAGACTACATTAGATACTGCTACGAAATTCATTAATTCTAAAACCATTTTATGACAAAAGAAAACTCTCTTAAGTTTTTTCGAAAAGAGTAGTTGCATACCTCGCCTTCGGCTCCGATATGTAAGCTCTACACTTGTCGAAGAGACAGATACCGAAGCTTGTTGCTCAAACACACACTCACACTCGTGAGTTTGCTTTTATCACAAAATAGTTCCCTCATGTAATGAGTTACTTTCGCACCATCCAATGTAAACCACTATTCCAAATCGAACACTGCTTCCAACACGTAAAAGCTATACCACTTTCGTGTAGAACTTCACTGTTTCTCTGATTTTTCTCTTTTGTCATTTGAAATGAGCGAAATCAGAGGAATGGCGAAGAACAGCTTAGATACGAAAGTGACAGCTTTTATGTATTACAAGCGGTACCAATGTCAAATCTACTAACTGAACATTACCGAAAAACAAATCGAATAATCCTCAGACCAAATCGATAACTACCACTCACCCTAAATCTCAGCTCTCCCACAGGTGCTTTTCCATAAGGTATTCCGCGAAAGCTCAAATATTCCTCACCAACTACCGACTTCCGTAAGAGGCCTCTAACTGAACCATAATTGGTTTTCACAACAGTGTTTTCTGACATTTTTCTGTTGTTGAAAAATTAGCGACCAATCAGTTGTTGGTTGATTTCTGATTGAAGTTACCCAAGATGCTTATGAACTGAAGTCGAGATATTTTTGTCTTTCAAATCGCGAACCGTTTAACCGACTAGATTAAACAAAAATGCACCTGCAGCAAAAAGTGATTATTTCTTTACTGCTATGTTCGACCTGAATGGGGATAACTCGATCTAAGTCTTTCGTTTAAATACTTTGTTCCAGATAAGATAAGCCTATCGTTATGGAACATGCTGAGTAGCCATTTTTCACCATGAAGATATCATTTACATTTTAGATAATGTCATTGAAATAAATATTGATGGTTACGAATATAGCTTTTCTAATCAAAAAAATTCTTTGTTTTGTCATAAAATTTTGTTTGGTAATACAAATTTTATACAAACAGTTATATCGTTACGAGTAATATGGTTATTATATTGCAGTACTCTATTTGTGTGTGAACAACACAATTTTCACTAAACGAAATCATATGTTCAAATTCTAGTCTGTTAAATATTATTGCCAGACTTAGGGGTCGTATATAAATGACGTCACGCTTTTTCAGTGCTATAATCAGATCAAAATCACTGATTACTCGACAAGCACGCCCTCTTTTGAGTCAATGGTGTGTCTTACCCCCCAAATACATCCTCTCAAAGTGCCTCCTCTTTGAGGACACGCTATTAAACTCGAAAAGTGAACACTTGTCGAGTTATTAGTGATTTTAATCTGATGACAGCACTGAAAAGCGTGACGTCATTTATGTACGAGCAAACTTTCTTTTTGTTAAATCCGACGTCGGATAGTGCATCGACGAACTATTGAAAAAAAGGTTGAATTTCTGAAATGTTATGCCACACGTTCACCAATCTTGACGATTGTTATGTTGGATGATGGGTTTCAGCTCATGCATGAACCTTTTTGACGCAAAGGGAGGGGTATCATAAATTCAAGAAAATACCACGCTTTGAAATCGGGCTAGTGGAAAGCAGTAGAAATGTTTTTGGTGACTTTAGAAAATGGCCGCCCGCAGCCATCTTAAATTTTGATATTTTTTGCCTGGTAAATTTCGAGTAAATTTCACCTGATTTTGGTGATTTTTTTCAGAGTTCAATTTTACAGTTAGACTTCGTACGAGACTTTCGAAATCGCTGTAAGCAGTTTTATCAAAAGATGAGTTTTGGTAAAAAGAACTTAACTCAGAACTTAACTCAGTGTTGCAAAGTAGGTTTGAGATTTATGATATGTTATTATGCGGGTTGGTTTATATCGCATACTACTCTTATGTCTTAAGAGTCGGGCTAGGAACAGATCTTCCTACCCTTTTTCGAATCAGCATCGGAAATGATCTGAAACGATCTCTAGCTACCTGATCTGCTGACCTGAAATCTCGAAACACGAAACAGACCAATCTGAAATTTTTCGGATCAATCTGAAAATCAGTGTAATGTGACGATTCCGAGCATCAACACAACACTATAGACGCATATTCCGAATATTAAATAAATAATTCAGTTCGTAATATTAACAAAATTAATTAAATCAATAAAAAACTTGTCTCTATTCGTAAAGCCTATTACACTAATGCGCATACAAATGGCCTGTTTTCTGTGGTCTTGTTTACAGTGTCATTTTCACTGTGATATAATTCGTTTTCCATATAAATAGAATAGGGCTGATGCAAATGACCCATAAAGACAAACAGAAAAGCGAAATCATGAACACGAAAGCACCACGTCCGTCGTTGTCTTTCCGTAAATTTGCTAAGGAAATTCAATTTATTTGCCTTCGAATTATAGTTTTGTCCCTTTTCCAGCAAAGTCATGACACAAAGGCTATACTTAAATAATAATTTGGAAACAATATATGAAGGTCTTTCTCTGGTGTTCAAGCAAATGTTTATTGGAAATTTGTTTCAATCAGACAAACAAACGATACAAAATAATCACCTTTTATCCTAATACAAACATTAAGTCCACGATACATTCATTATTTATGTAACTGATTAGTTAGACTCTTTATGGAATCGGATTCAATTTGGCATCAACAGTCGCGGATTATGGATTTCAGCACCGCTGGCAGGAACACTGCTGTTGCCATCATTAATAATGATTTCACATAAAACGGTATTGTTATTCGAATTTTAGGTCGATGACGCTGTACTGAAAAGATTGATTCACAAGAGATATTTGGTACTGCAAGTTAAAATTCCGTCTAGTTTTTGAGTGAATTTTGTGTGTTTTTCATTAGGAAATAAGCGTTCTCGTTTAAGCTAAGTTAATAGATTAGAATAGTGAAAGGCTTCGAGCCTATTAGGAGGAAGCGATAACACAGATCAGTGATCCTTTGTCTTCAACTCTCGAGCCTTGCTGATTTTATAACTGAAACCTTCCAGTTTTTGACAAGAATTTGTTAAGGCGCTTTCTATCTAAAGATGGTAGATCCTCATCATGGAGTTCTCAATACCCGAAGGTGTTTAACTTGAAACTGATATAGAGACAGTTACTAAGGACGTGTACATCGAACCACAAGAACAGATAGAATTGATTGTCCTATCGGTTGTCCTATCTGTGATGATCGTTAAGCTTGCAGTGGTTCGTAATTGCACCAAGCTTCAACTATTCGCCTCGGTTCAGATCTAGAGACATTCAGAATTACGTCGCTCCAGAATCGCGATAGGACCGGCCTAAAAAGCCCCAAATTGGGCCAATTGTACAGCTGGTGATATTCAAATGTTCCCGCTTATTTCGAATGTGCTGATTCTTGTTGTTCCCGATAGATGGAGTTACTCATATTCAATTGTCAATTTTTCTGTCAAAGTGACCATTCATGAGATATCACTTTTTTTGTATTATTTCTAATATTTTGAAACCTTGCGGTCGATAGAGCTCAACGAGCATGAAGCTTTACAGCCAAGACTAATCATACTCATGATTAGGAAAAACCGTATAGAAAATGTCTCTGCCGGGAGTCGAACCCGTGAACCATAGGCTTGTGAGTCCGACGCTCTACCGATTGAGCTACCTGGTCTTCTACCTCTTGCGTCGTCGTTTTTGTTACTAAATCTTTTACTTCGTTTGTTTTTAACTTCAACATTGTTATTAAGTTATAAGAAGGCTGATGTCTGAATAGATGAGTAGTTGGAGTGTACAAGTGTGAATTGAATTTCGATCCGCCACTGTAAGCAGTACGTTATTTCAATTTATCAATGAATATTAAGAACGCATAGAGATATACGAATAAATTGGGATTGGTAGTTTTGTTGATAAAAGTGAACACATTGAAGGTTATACAATAAATTGTCGAAAAAGGTGAAGCGGCTCACGGAATGTGTAAATTAATATTTAATGACTAACGCAATCATACCTGACAAATTATTGAATTGAATATTATCATTTCTCATTCATCATTAGATAGGCATATCAATTACTGGCGATAAAATGAGGACACTGTTGTTCTTTCATATGTGGTCTGCTATTTGTAAATGTTTCATTTAAATCACTTTTAGTTCTTCATGTTAAACTTTGATTAGCTGACGAAAAAATGATTCCACTCAAAGATTTATCAAATTTGCGTTTACCAATGAATAGAAATGGTTGTTGTCTCCTTTTGTATTGTATAACGGTTGTCGTGCACAAAATTACTCGATATTCGGGAACTGTTGGCTTTGGTGGACTTTTCGATACATCATAAGAGTCCAGCAAAAATTAACATGCATACCAAAGTTGACAGACTTTTTTTGCCGTGTTACATTCCAAATTACATACGCATCGTGTATCCTTCCACAAGCGGATGAAGCACTTTCGAATGAACGATTGATCAAACTGACCGTCGACTCAAACAAGCGCTCATCAATAAGGTAGTTGTGCACCGGGCCTTCCGTCCGGTCTTCGTAAATGTTAAAATGAACAATGTCCTGGAAGACTGAGGGATGCCCAGCTTCACGGCCTCAAAATCATAGTCTGACATCACAGTTGTTAACTGAAAGCAACTAGCAAATTTTTCGGATACACGTACTTTCCTCGTTCCGTTAGCCGAATCCTTTCACTAGTACAGGTCGTCCCGTCCTTCGTGCTTTCAAATATGAATTTTGGGTCGATGATAGTGGTCGCGTCGGTGATGATGTCATTATTAGTAATGATAATGGCGCTAATGGAGTTGTTGTTGTTCTTCCTCTTTGTCCACTACATTAGCGATGGCCATAATCATCGGTTGCTATGTTGTTGACGCCGTATTGGCGTAGAGCTATTGAATATATCATTTTGGAAACCAATGTATCCGTTGTTGCTGCTGGCCGCTTATTTTCTTAATTCTCAACGTCATCATCATTTTTGCCTTTGTCGCTCATCACCGAATCCTTTCTCTTGCACGTCGGCTGCTGTCCCCCTGCAGCTGTTACATTATTTCGCAAAAACGATCGTTGTGCATGGACATCCAAAGTCTATTACAATTCATGTTTTTAAAGCTCACTCACAACCATTTACATTCGAAAATAAATTACCAACCAAATCGGTCATGACTTGCACGAACATCGAATGACTGGCGCCGGACACTGAGTCACACGCAACCCTCCCTACGTGCTTTAACATTAATCTGTCACAGACGGCAAGCATATCAACCGTATTTTTGTCATGTTCATTTGATCAAAGTATTTTCGAAATATTGATTTCAATCTACTACTTCAATTGTTTGACCAGACATTTTTCCTTTATAAAACTGAACTATTTTGATATTTTCGTTTGTTTTCGGTCTTTCTTATTGATAACAGATGTTTAGTTGTCAACAGACTAATGATTAGCTCAGAATGTGCACCAATATGTCTGCAATGTTGAACGAAATTCTTAAAAGATAATCGGAAAGATTTTTGTACTTTGATTAGCTGACAAAAGAGATGATTCCCAAGTTGTATAAAATTGGCTACCAATGAACAAAAACGGTTGTTGTCTCATTTCGAAACAATTTACTTGTACCTCGTCGGATTGTCTGGAATGTCTATTGTAATACCATTTTGTCGTACGCAATATGCACAAAATTAAATTACAAATTCTGGTACTAATCCCATCGTTTTGCTGATATCACCCATATTGTTTGTTTCCTACATAATATAAACATAAAATTCAATTTCAGCAAGTAGAGAGAGAGAGAGAGAGTCTATTTAAGCAATTTTATTAATATCACCACACCACACCATCAGCAGCATCTCATCGGAAAGTAGGTAGTTGGAATTTTGCTAGGGTATAATTCCAAAATGCCTGAGTTAAAATATTAATTTCAATTCTTTTTACCAGAAAAATTTTACGATCACATTTACATTGTAAGCTTTCGTTGTACAAAATGATACTTTTTATGATTTTACTTTTTAATCCGTTTTATAATCCCAGTCAATTACTCATACCCTTTTTCTAACAGCAGTGAGCATTTAGCTATCGGTGTCTTTCCAATAACATTATCCATTATCCCTTCACCAAACAGGAACTGCCAGAGAAGAAAAAAAAAACCGTTAAATGAGCACTGAGCAGAGATACAGTGTTACGGGGTGTGTGCGTGTGGTTATGAAATTTTGAATTACGAGAAGAATTTCACGTTTTTGTATAAATTTCTTATGTTCCGACGGTTTTATATGTTGCGCATGTTTACCGTATTAAATGTAATCAGGTAGAATATGGGATGATGCGGTTGTTGTGTACCAAGCAAGGAGATGAGTAAATATATTTTCCGAACGGAACACTCAACCGAATGAAAAATATCCCCGAAAAACATCAAAAGTACAAAGTTTTATGTCAAACAACACAAACAAATAAAGAAAAAAAAATGAAGAAATTTTTGGAAATAAATTTAATTATTAATTTAGTGAAGTATGAAATTGTTATTTTGCTTAATGGCACGATAAAATCGTAATAATAACGAGTTCGGGAAATATATTCAAACAAAAGAGCCACCAAAAAATTGGAGCGACATAAAAATAATTTATATTTGAAAAACAACTTCAAATGACAGAGTGTTTGTATGTGTTGTGTAGTAAACATAAACATACCGATGTCTCATCGTTATTTCCATTACTTTATTTCTTTATAACTGCAATTTATTCGGGAATTTCAAGAGATATACACAACAGACTTCTAGTGCTCAGACCCATGTGAGGTGTGGGGGTCATATGCGTTTGCTATCACTTTTGTAGCACGAAGAATCGGTGTCCTTTTAGAGAAGTGTGGTTTCACAGAGAGGTTAAATCAGCAAAAATAATCACTTATCTATCTTTGAATGCCCTGTCTGTAAACATTCTGTCTGTGAACACTGTCTGTTGGCGCATCAGGTTTTGGTAATTGAATCGAAATAGGGATTAAAACTCGAAGTCAATCGGATCAGGAGACAGGGTCGGATGGATGAAAACTGCTAATTTTGGTGAGCTTTTCAAGGTTCCTCGCATATATCAGCGGAACTATGTAACCGAGAGCGACTCAATAGCGTAGTGGTTCACTCGTCTGCTTTCCACTAAACGATTGAAGTTGACAGTGCTGAGAGTTCGATTCCCAACTGTGGCAGAGAAAAAACCGATTGTCAGACGTGCATACAAAACACAGCTAATTGAATTGGTTTGAGTCGGTGGTAGTTGGTGGAAAAAGCTTGCACACGACCTGCCGGCAAAAGATATTGTTGGGAGACGCTGGCATTCTACTCCTACTAGTTTCCTTCCTCAGTATATATTTTACAACTGGCACTGTAAAAACTTTCGGTATTGAAAGGATCTCAAAAAGTAGAACCACAATCAGCAAAACTAGTGAATAATGATCTGAATCTGACCCAGTGTTGTTGGAGCGCATTTTTTTTATCAAAGTAGCTGTTCCCTACATTACTTTCGAGGATCTCGCACGGAGGCCTCCCTTATTAGTATGGATTATTATTATGTAACCGAGAGCAGTTTAAAGCCCTGTCAAATATCGGAGCCCTCTCTCGCGAGAGAGTTTTGTTGTTAAAATTTGGGATGCGAGCACCCGCAAAGATGTCAAACCGTGTAAGGTTATGGTCCGTGTGAGTTCGTGACAGTCGAATAACATTGGAATAAATGTATGAAAGCTAGAGACCACACCATTACTCTCTCAAGCGAGCAAACTCTCTCAAAAATGGAGTTAGGATGCAAAATTAGTTTGAGAAACTTTGCTTATTTATACGGTTCAATATTTAAACAGTGAGGAAAGTATCAGTGATTCACAAACGTCTTTACCACCTTAATGAACTTAGTGTGTTTGCTAGACAGAGTATTAAACCACACAACATTGACAAAATCGGACTACAGGATCGAGATTTTAGGGTCATGTAATGACTCAGAGTTGAGCTAATCTGACGTACAGTGAAGGCTGAATCTCAAGTCATCCGATTATCGGAAAGGTAATGGTGATCGTAAAGGAGTAGTACTCTTTATTTTGACCTAACAAAATGGGCGCTATCTTTGAAGTTTCAACCTTTTATGGACAACTATCTATTCTTCGTACACTATTCGTGCGAGTCCACCACTCATGTTTTCCGACTAATGTCTGGCCGTTGGATTCAGAGTTTTGTTTCACAAAAATGTTGAAACCAAATTCTTGTTACAAATTTATATGAAAATCAGTGTGTGCGTTACATTCTTCTGAGCTCTGATGGTGTACATTATGCGAAAAAAAAATTATTTTCATACAAGTGAGCTTTCACTGCGCCATAATTGCTGTCACTTTATATAAAATTCAAGTAATTGCGA
>JANTFA010152718.1:0-11013 GCA_026413405.1 Phytosciara flavipes
TAGGCCTACGTGCAATAGGTATACGGTATCGTACGGGGCTCCGTCGCAGCGTCTGCTACGGTCTTTTCTCGTTTTTAATTTCATTTATTTTATCATTCCAAAATACAATTTGCGCAGAATACAAAATTGTGAAAACTTAGTTGACATAAAACAGTTCAAGTAAATGAGTGAGAACGTTGAATTCAACGAACTACTTGAGTGTTGAAAATCTGAAAAGGTAAGATTAATCAAGCTTCTAAGAAAATTCAGCCCGAGCGAAATTATAGGATCTCTTTTGAAGATTTTTGCCTGCTGCGCTTTAGCGATATACACAGTTTATACGTATACAATCTTACAAGAGTTCAGCAAGCAGATGCGAAAAAACACATCAATTTGTGAGAAATACTACGATTCTACATTGAAACTATTCACTTGGGATTGCTAGCCCTCGAACATCTAGTTCGATAATTGACGATAATTGTAACTAAGCTTTTTCTTGATAGATTTTCTCTCCGACAGAGCCAGTGTACTCTTAAAAATGTGATTTGTTTCAATTGACCTAAGTGGAAATAGCAGCCCGGGCATGTGGGCCTTTTGATTTTTTCCCCGAAGTGCTTTTTCGAGCCAGTCGGGGCCCAGTTCGGATGACGCGTCATGACGTATCGAACTGTTGGAACCAGTTTTTAAGATGTAAATAGACGTAGCGCGTAGTCTTATCTGACATTGTTTTGTTGACTGCACTTGACATTAAATCTTTTTTCTTTCTTTCTGAAAACGCTCCACGTTTTTCGAACTGGCTTGCGACAGTCTTTGGCCGTATTAAAACGACTTCAATTATTGAATTACATCACATTCACTTCATCGTCAATCGTAATTACTATACACAACTTATAAGTATCATCCGTTTCAAATTCCATTCAAATACAATGAAGTCATCCCCTAATATCTTCTTACAAACACACATAACCATAAATCAATTCTTGAACTTGAACTCAAGAAAATTCCCCTTCAACATTGCTCATACCACAAGTGTATAAACACTGCACTGAGACTATAAACATGTAGGGTATTTATATACAGACCTACACCAAAGAATGTCTTACAAAATGAACCACTTGTTGATAACATTTTACGTATGATTCATGCAAGCAACCTTACAATATTATACCCTCTTTCAACCACTTTACTTTCGGTATGGTTCGAACATTCCTTAATCTTTTTCAGTTTACTTATTCTTTTCCGCATACAATTCACACGACAAAAACACCTCAAAAAGTTCCTTATCGTCATGGTTTTGAAGAAAAGGGAAAATATAGTAATTTATGCAACAAGTCGCGAAAAGTGGTATTTTTGTCATTAGATGTGATTTTTTCGAACGAGCGGAGCGGAGCGAGTTCGATAACCACATCGTGTGACAAAAAGTACGAAGATGCTCTTGAGGTATAGCTTCATCCATCGTTCCATTAAAATCCAAAGAATTCGGTCTGTGAGAAAGTGCTATGCTTTTATTTTAATAAAATAGCTAAAACATTGAGAGGCTCAAGCACTCTATCTCTCAGACCCGTTGGCCAAAGTCGATTGGTAGAAGTCCCAAATCAAATTATCGTATAAATTTCATGAAGTTTCTATTTGTGATGTTGCTGGAAACATTTTCGCCAAGATAATAAGTCTGGACTGTTAACCAAGTCAAGAATTCTTGCAGAGTACCCAAGGTTTAGGTCAGCGCATTTGTGGGCATGCGTAGTTGCTACGCGACTCGAATAATTGCAACAGCTAACTGATGTAGAACGATGAAACCATTAAAATAATCTCTAGCCTAAGTGATAGAGACACATTGCAACTCTTTTCTTGATAAATCATATTCTTTTTCTCTTTAGTGTGTGTTATCGTGGCACTCACTGACCCATTCTAGACAGATGCATCTGCCAATAATAAACATTTTAAGAATGAGTGTCAAAAATCATTCTCTCATACAAATGCAGAATCTTTTTGGACTGATCTAGAAGATGAACTACGAATTCGAAAAGGCCCAGTTTAGGCCCAGAATTAGCCCGATTTCGCACATTCCTCGTTAAAGCGTTTGATTTCAGTAAACTCAGTGAATTTGAATAGAAAATAGAAGTTCACTCAAAATGTTGAAAGAAGATGCTCACGCCGGAGGCGAAAATTTTTTGCAAATGCGGAGAAATAACATTTAAAATTTCGTTCCATAGACCCCCGCGCTTGTATGTTAAAAGTGTCTCTGCGACCAACTTGTTCAAGTGTGCCAGGTGCTTACAATGTTGTAGAAATTCCGCGCGCACCGAGTGTTCTAACTTCTTTTCGCCACTAGTGACGAAAAAGTTACGGGTTAAGTAAAGGCAGCAGCGATAAAGATACCCTTCATACGTAACTCAGATGAGATGCATGAGAAATTTCACTTTTCGCAGCGCCGTTGCAGAAAAGTTTTTTTGTGGGTTCCTATCGCATAGCAATGTTCAAATACCGTTACGAACATGTGTCCTATTGTATTTGTGATACACACACCACCGTTCACTCAAACGAATTCAGTTTTTAAAGGGACAAACCCATAGTTGTGCTGTATTACTACTACACAATATTATAGTTATCGTGCATTTAGAGGACAGCTGTATCTCAATTTTTTTTTGAAATGAAATGAAGGGTGAGTTATACTTGGCTGATGTGTACTTATACGAGAATCGGGAAAAATGGTGATGGTCTATTGTAAGGATTTATATATACCATTAGGTTGGGGAGATATTATTATGGCTATGGTTCACATTTTCGATGTTTTAAATGCATACTTTTGCATATTTATACGTGGAACCCTCCTTTGATTATTTTTTTTTATAAATGTTGCACGTACCTATTGTCAAAGCATTTATATAGTTCGGTGGAACGACAGATGTTTGAAATTTTTATTTGATTTTCATTTGGTTTTTTTTAAATACGGCAGCGATTTTCGGTGAAATTGCTAAACTCACAGAAACGATTAAATGAACACGCGATGAAAGACTTTGTAAATGCTGTTAGTATTATATTAATGCTCAATCGCAGCGTACTCACTTATGTGGGCACTACAATCTCTTATTGGCTTCGGCATCCTCCAGCATTTTCTTCCAATCGGACCTATTCTACAGTTTGCACAAGGTTGAGTGTTTCTGACCGGAAGAGTTTTTAAAGATACTAAAACCAAGAGTTACTTTTGTACGTATTTCTTTTCCGATGTTATTATCGCTGTTCCCGTGCGATCCGAAGTGTTGTCCACACACCTCTAGCCTATGACTTGTTGGTATGTCACCAGACAATGAATTCGTCATTGTGTACTTGGTATTTTCCTTATACCGACTGTGAGACCGTACTCATCACCCTTCCCTTCAATGCTCATGAAAATTTACATGCGTCAATGTTACTGTAGACAGACGGATCGATAAGTTTTTTTAAACCAATCCATAGCACTCCATAGGTTCCTTCGAAAGACTTTGTGGTATGCCGTTTCAAAATAAAAATAAAAACAAATGACGATTTGCACTTCTCCATGATATGTCTGATGCTAAGAAACTCCAATCGCAACGTACCACTGTTAACTCGTCCGAGACGTGCTCCATGGTCAATTTTCAATGAAAACCATTTCTCGAATCTAATGTTATAATTGATTGCGTAACCAATCAACAGAGTCCGAACCTACAAATACCTTGAACGTGGACTACTCTTTGATGATGACCTGAAATTCAACAACCAGGTGAAGTACGTCAAAAAATAACGTTATTACAAGTTCAGAGGTCCCACTCCTCCTAAAATTCCTAAAATGAACCGATCCCTCCTAAAACCTCCTAAAACTCCTAAAATGGGACTCATTCTCAAGAAATTTTGTTTCTAAAATAAAAATTCTCGCTGCGCAGCAATGAAAATTTCATCTGGAACATGTAACGTGTGACATGTAAAAATCATAAGTTCTTCAATTCATAGAACATGTCGTAAACAATTTCAGGTCAAAAAAACTGTAAAAATTTTGCACCCAAGAAAAATCAATTTTGTGTGTGGTTAACCATTTGCAAAACGCAAAAACTATCAAATCAGAAGCATGAGCATAACTAATTCCACATGTCTCTCCCTGTAAGAATTGGATCGATCACTCGTCATTTCGTCCATTGATTGATTGAGCAAAGAGTGCATGATATTGTTTTTTGGTACATGACATCAAAGTCTGGGGAGTAGATTGCCTTAGAAACAAAATCCCATTTTCAAGATAAGGAAGCCTATGTCGAAGATTGAGATAAGATTGGATTACCTTTTCGTGAAGCGATTTTCAAAAAAAATTCCTCGCTCGCTCCGCTCGCGTCTGTCAAGTATTATCGAGTGCAATCGAATTCATAAAATCTCCGCCCGCTAAATCATATCATTTGATTCGACAGTTTCTAGGATTACTAGAATTCTTTATGATCTAGGTGCAGTAACAAACATCATTTAAGACCGTAATACATCAAGTGCAGACTACAGTTGTACCTAGTTAACAATTTTCTGATGGGTTACACCGAAGCAGCCGTGCTTTGATTAATTTGGCATGTTTGCATAAACGCTTGAGAAAAACTTCTAAATTCACCCGAAATGAGAAACGAAAAACCTCCTAAAACTCCTAATTTTAGGAGTCACCTGCAAGTTAGTATAAGATAAAGTACGCCAATGGACATGATGTCTGCGTACATATAGATTATAAAAAGACAAATTCACATTTTACAATCAATAATTGGACGATTTTTTGCTGT
This sequence comes from Phytosciara flavipes, assembly GCA_026413405.1. Classification (NCBI taxonomy): domain Eukaryota; kingdom Metazoa; phylum Arthropoda; class Insecta; order Diptera; family Sciaridae; genus Phytosciara; species Phytosciara flavipes. Next base: position 4,746 of record JANTFA010152718.1, read on the forward strand.
TACAGACTCAGTGAAGTCTAAACTGTTAATCTTATCTTACGTTCACGAGGTTTATTTTGATACAGTCATGAACCATAGCCGAAAATTGATTCAGTTCAATTAGGTAAGTCGATTAGAAAGGTGCAATTCAGAATTAAATTACCTGATCGCTGTTGTGTAACACCTTATCGCGAGTTTTATTCGAAGATCAGTTGTAGCATTGAAAATGAAAGTGCAACAGCAGGACATACCGAAATGGATGAATGAGCAGTTCTTTGGCAAAGTTATCAGAGCATGTATATCCGATAAAGATGTCAAGGTATACATCAATCTAACAAGCGATTTGAAACACATTCTGTTCATCTTAAATCTCGATCTGTTCAGATTATCGGTTTCACTATCGAGCCTGCAACTAAGTCAACCGATTTATTTGCTAGCCCAGTATTTCGGGCCACCATTACAGTCTGGTCGAAACAAACGCCCCAGACCAATTTGACTTTTGTATTAAAAGTTCCATCAGCATCGCGACCAGTTAAGGAGGACACTTCGTTCGAGAACGAAATCAGCATTTACAGTTCAACTCTAGATGAAATGCATCGGCTGTTGGACCGTGCTGGTGAAAATGTTCAATTCGGTCCCAGGTAGAAACGTTTGAGTGTTGGTTTTCCGTCGATTAATCGGAATTCATTTAGGGTGATTCATTATACAGCCGAATCGAATGCTGTTGTTGTATTGGAGGATTTATCCTCGAAATTGTATTCTGTTCCAGAGGCAACGATTGATTTAAACAAAACGTTAGCCACCGTCCACAAGCTATCCAGATGGCATGCATCTTCTTTGTTTATGGCAAACGAGGTAGTTTTGTCTTGCCGTACTTATTAAAAAACAAATCAATTTCATATGCCGTTTTTAAATCGTAGAATCAAAACGTGTCATCATTTGCTTCGGGTATTTTCAACAAGAAATACAGTGAAAACCTAACGTTCATGCTAGAAAGTTATCGGTATTTTGTAAGCGTTGTGCAAAAATGGCAGGGATTCGAAGACTATGCCGACAGACTGAGTGCATTGGGAAATTCGCTACTCATGAAAGGGAAAGACATTTTCACCGCCAACACGAATGGATTCAATGTATTAAATCACGGCGATTTGAATTTTAAAAACATTTTAACCAAAAGCGACGAGGAGCAGAATGATGTCATTTTTGTAAGTATTAAAGCGTTCAAGTATGGATTAATTTTTGCTGAAAGTCAGCTGATTAGTACGTTGGTGGCAAGATAATTTCAAATTTGTTTTGAGAAACTCATTCGTATCTACAAGTAATGGGGCAATAAAGCTACACACATTGATAATAGCTACTGCTACACTAGCTATCTATATGCATCAAGCTCTCAACCTAATATGTCTAATGTTCACTTTCGATGTTAAAATAGCGAGCAATTTTACGTTTTTCGGGGATTCTGGAGCTGCCTAAAGTTTTTTTTTGTTCGAAGTCCGCCCGAAGGAACTTCATACAACCGAAAAAATCCAGCTGAACGGAATTTTAACTATATTAAAGACAGTCAGTTCTGCCCGAGCCGAATAAAAACTCTTGTGAGCATTCTCGGTGAGTTTGAGCATTCGGAGCCCTACCTATTTATTTTGTATCTTTTGATCCTTTGTTGTTTCCCCCCTTCATCATTTAAATCATCCAAGCCTCCGTGTTCCTACCAAGAACCTGTCTAGAAGGATAGGTCCTAGTTTGACCACTTCCGAGGGTCGCACCACATAACCTCCAAGAATCCTGCGTCTCAGATGAAAGATCTTCGGGCACTCACATATGATATGAGCTCTCGATTTTTCGTCTGTTCCGCAGGAGCAGTCGGAGTCACTCTGAATCCTCATCTTCGTCAGGTGCTTGCTAAGCCCGCAATGCCCCGCAATCGCTCCCACTACTCTTTTCATACCGCGTCGGTTCATCTCGCGTAGCTCTCTACTCCACTTCATAACGAGCTCTGGGAAGAAGCATTTGGTATGCATACCTCCATCGTACGCTGTTCAGCGTCCATTGTGTTCGGCCTGTACCCAGTCCTTCAGAGCCTTCGCACATAGCGATTGCGGAATCGGGATAAAGGGTTCGGGTCCATACACATAGGTCGCTGAGCCGCGCTTGGCAAGCTCGTCAGCTCTCTCATTCCCTTCCACGCTTGAGTGCCCTGGGACCCAAGCCAGAGTGACCCGATTGTTCAGGCCTAGCTGGTTCAAGTGGTCCCTACACTCCTTCACAAGCTTGGAGGTAGTAACAAGCGAAGTCAGCGCCTTCACTATCTGTACAGATGACAATCTTCTTCCCTCGTGTCAAAGGTCTCTGCTTGAAAGACACTGGCAAGCTTTCCTAGATGGAACCAGGCATCTTCGTCCACATCTGAAGTATGCATTCCAGCACCTTTTCTTTCACCGGTCTTAGAACCGTCCGATTTTTGTCAAGTTAGGCTTTCACACAAACCTTGCGCGAAGTGATTGCTGCTTGAAAAGCTTGTTTGTTTCTTTAAAGTCTAGGTCTAAGTCTAGTTTCGACTCTCTTACAACGCTTACAATTTCTCCACAGGTCGACTTTCAATATTGTGTATGGGCTAGTCCAGCTATTGATCTATTGTCTGTGCTATATTTAGTAGCTTCATCGGAAGTTCGCCAGAGATACAGAAACGAACTGATTACATACTATTACAACGAGTTTACGAAAACGTTAAAGAGCATTGGCCATTTAGCAAAACCGCCATCGATGCTCGATTTACAAATTGAATTGCAGAAAAACGGATTCTTAGGTGAGACTTGATATATCAAGCCGTACGACATTGTTGTTCGTAATATTGTCTTGAATTAATTACAGAGGTGATAATTGCGGTGTGCCATTTGCCGTTCCTACTTGCCGATCAGGATAAAGTTAATGAGGAAATGACAACGGAACAATTAAGAGAGCTGGCATATTCGAATCCTGAATTCATAGCCATTATCAAAAATCAATTGCCATATTTCCTTACAAAGGGATTTTTAAATTGAGAAATTCGACAGGCTCGAATTATACCGGCGTATTATGGTTATTAGCACAGTAAAAATAAAAAGGATTTAAAATCTATCGCACTTTTTGTTGTTGTCATTACAAAAAATGCTCTGTTTAGGCACATACCATTCAAACACCCTTTCTTCGCTTCGCATGACATTGAATGGTGCACACATTTAGTAAACTATTCTGTAACATCTTGATAAGTAGGCAAATTTTTCAAACAGATGGTCAGATCAGGAAAATCAATGAATCTGGCTGTGAAAAACATTGTTTCAATGTTACGCAGTGAAAGAGGGAGATGTTTGTGTGTGAGAGAGAAAGAGATACTGAAGGGAAAACAACAATGATTGCATTTGGCTTTGACAACTATTTTATGATCAAAAGTTGTGGGAAATAGTTAGACAAGTCGTTTGCGTTTAAGTAGTTCGGTCAGGGTACAAATTTCTTCAGCAACTTTCAAGTGTGTTTCAAACAAATCTGACGCTAATCTCTGATCTCTAGACCGCATATCGAAATCAGAGCTCCTTTTATTAGTCAGAATTTGAACAAAAATTATTGGGATTCATACGCATATCGAAATCTGGGTCACCCATATTTTTGTTTTGTTGTAAGGTTCCGCACACTTTCGCCTTTTCGAGGCAGCACTGTTCTATTCAGGAGTTTGCTTAAATTTTTGTACACTTTGGTATCTGATCTAGATATGTGAGCCGGTCTCTGCCGATGACATCGACGGCTAATATGACGCCGCTGAATATCGACGGCCGGCTACGTCAAAAAATGATCCGGCTGCGGCGGCGGCTAAGTTGTCGTTATAAAAGTTCTGACAAAGCAATTTCTGAACTTTGAAGAGTGAATGTGACAGAGGAAGATTCAAATTCATGCGTTCTAATATAAGAATCAAATTGATAAAGAGTTTAAATCGCGAAAGAAGTTGTGCGAGGACGTTTATGTTCAAAACATCGAGAATAAGCGAGGGGGTAACCACTTATTGTAAATATTGGGACACATCGTTCATATAAAAAATTGGAAATAATGGAAATAGTGGGACAAATTTTTGACAAATGGTTTCACCCCCGAAAATAAGATTACTTTCAATACAGAGCTTTCTCTAGCGTTTTCCAACATGCTAGCTACCACGAGTATGAGTCAGATAGCTGAATAGCTCTGAATTCTAATATTACTGATGTCACGCTTATACTACAAAGGCTTAATATTCCGTCGAAGTTGTCTCCATCATTCAGTTTGCCGTCGTCGATGCTTTCCATAAATCTATCCTAGGAAACTCAGAAAAAAGATCAGATGTGGCAGATGTTGAGGAAACCGTTCAGAAAATTGATTATAAAGAAGAATTATGTACTGAAATTTCCAGCCAATGTCTAATCTGGTCTGATCTGTTCCAGAACCTCGGAGTTCTTTGCATTTATAACATTCACCCCAGTGTTATACAAATCCGTTTGATAGGTATGAAGTACACTAAATTTCCGTTATTAACAGAAATTGCCGAAAGTTCAAACATAATATGAAGTCCTGGGTGAGGAGACAGCTCCGGCATGAAAAACCAAAACGAAAACAAAACAAGAATATCGGACGAATACTTTCAAACATTGTATGCTATTTTATGCAACGAATTATAGATTCAATTCTCATACATAATATGTAGTGGAGTGAAGTAGCACAATAAGAAGTGGAAATTTTTTGTTTTTCTGTAATCGTCACTGTTGTTATAATATGCATAAGCTCGCGTATGTTGCGTAACGCCAGGAACGTCGTTACTGTCGCGTGGCTACCAATATGATGAGAACGAACATAACGATAATAAATTCTTTTTGCAGTTTTCTATTTTAAAGTCCATTGGGAAATGGTTTTGTTTTCTATTGAAATTTCCGATCGGCAGAATATAATATAAGCAGTCGATGTGATGTGGAATTGGAACGTATAAGCTCTTTTTTTTCGACGCGTTCAAATTACTATTCTATTGTTCGGTGAGAGAATGAAAATTTATGGGGAGGGTCGCTCGTAATTCATACAGAGCAACTGTATCGTTATGATTATTTATGTAGGCAAAAAATATTGGAAACCATTGCTTTGAAAATAAAATTCGATTTGTTGATCGACAATTTGAAAATAGTAAAACTAAAACTTAAAAATATGTCCTAGCAGGATGGAACGTTTGCTTGTATTTTTATGAATAACTTAGATAGACTTACTTTCTAGATTATAAATGAGGCTCGGAACAGGTCAGGTTTCCAAGTTGGAAATTCCAACGGTCTGAAACTGAAATTCAAGCGGGTTACACTGAACCTTAGATTTCAGGTAATTTCAGGTCAATTATGAATTTCCACTTTAGGGGTATTAAATATGACCCGAAATTACACGAGGTTCGAACTTCTGTCTTATTTCACGAGATGTGTTTGGTAGTCTTGAAAATGTAAGGCGAATTAAAATTTTTGAAAAGATCGCCATTGTTGAGAATGTCGATTTTTGCAGTAGAATTACTTGAAGGGCATCTGAAACTCTTACAAAAGACATGTGATTTCACATATAGAAAATTTTCGAGTACCCACCTTGCTGCCTAGTCTCTCGAAAATTTATTCGAGACACGTTGAACATAATAGAAACCATCGTCGATAAAGTCAACAACGAGAGAAACGAATGTTTTGCAAATTCTTCTCCCACGATGAAAGCAATGTCTCGAGAGAAGTTCTTTCGATAGACATTCCTAAAGTGAGTGCAAGGGGAAGAGCGAAACACAGTTGGGTCGGCGAAATGCGACAGCGACAAAAGCGATTCGGGCTAACACAAGTAGAGAAGGAGGAAATTGCGAATGCGAGACCCGTAACGCGATCAATGAAAAACGCATACCGGCCATGAATTCTATTAAATATTTAAACGCTGACCCTGAAAGTCGAAATTACTAGAAAATCAGGAAAATTTTTGCAAACACTAGTCGTAGCCAAAAATAAAGCGAGGAAGAAGAAGGTCACGTTTCGCAAGGACAACATGACTGATCTAAATATGATGGTCGATGGTGAGGCAATTGATCGAATACGGACGTTTGAGTATTTTTCGCAATATAACCGCTTGAATAAGCTTCCTGACTACAATCATGGGGGCACGTTAGTAAGCCCCCGTGACGCAAGTCCACGCTACAATAAAATTTCAAAAAAAAATTTTTTAGGGACTAAGGAGCATATATACAGCAACTTTTTGACTTCCCCCCCTTAGCTCGGAATGCCCCCCAAATATG